>JAESVK010000211.1:9650-42405 GCA_017140935.1 Hamamelis virginiana | reverse complement strand
AAAAAAAAAAAAAAAAAAAAAAAAACTATTTACTTGAATTAAAAGTTGTAATTTGTAAATGTACATAAAAGTATTATTAAAAAATGAAAAAATTACACTTTAACCCTTAAATTATTGGTTGTTTTCACGTTGCTCTTCTATGGTTTTGATTGCAACAATGTGTCCTCTAAACTATTAGATTGCATCAAATTATCTTATTTATCAGTTAGACATTTCTTAATTTGGGAAAAAAATGATGTTAGACTTGTTGTTTATTTATACAATATTTATCCTAAACTGCTAGTGCTAATGTATCTATAAGTATATCGGTGAAGTTTTATGATTTTCTTAATGTATTTTAATTTTTATGAATTATTCTTTTCAAACAGAAAATAAATTAATAATAAATAAAATATATTGAGAAAAATTATTAAGTTTCACCGATATATTTATAGATACATTAGCAGTTTAGGATAAATACTACATAAAAAAATAATAACTCTAACATCATTTTTCAATCAAAGAAATAACTAACTGACTGAAAGAAAGAATGAGATAATTTGATACAATCTAATAGTTTAGAGAGTACATTGTTGCAATCGAAACCACATGGAATCAACGTAAAAATGACTAATTGTTCAGGGGGCAAAATGTAATTTCCCCTTAAAATTTTAATATTGTTCTATTCTTAAAATTTTCATATTGTTCTATTCTTAATCTTCACTACGTTCAACTATTTTGGAATAGATGAAAACAGAAAGATATGCATTTTTTTTTTCCAAATTTACCCCCTCCTCTTTACTTCTATCAATATAGTACATGACTCCATTATTATTATTATTGTAAATGTACATAGAAGTGTAATTGAAAATTTCAATATCATTCATGTCTTGATTTTCGGTATGGGAGCGAGGGGGTACTCATGATGATGATGATGATGGGTGCAACCACATGTACATGTTCAATGGTGATGTAAAGGAGCATGAGTCCATGACAGAATGTGGTATGTGGTATATTTGGTACCCATCATCAATCCATGGGAAAGCATTTGTGGCACGGCAAGAATTTAACCCAACCAAAACGATATGAGACAATAGAGTGTGGGTCCAAACAAGTACCCCATTAATGATAAGCTCGTGACCTAACCAGTTACAAAAATGTTAAAATCAACATCATGCCCCTCCCCAATCATATATACATAAGATGGTTACACCTTTTAATTTTTTCCCAATTTAGCACTCCAAAACTACATTTCACTTGCACACATGCAATGATAGGTGGGTAATCATATGTATGAAAAATCAAATACCCAAAATGCCCTTTTGAGTGAACATCAGTTCCATGATGGTGATGCTAAAAAAATTGAGATATCTATATCATGATGTTGATATATATATATATATATAGAGAGAGAGAGAGAGAGAGAGGAGATGACATACTTGTCTGAGCATCTGATTCTCATTTTGCAACGTGGACAGCCTCTCCTCCAGCTCAGAGTTCTTCTTCTCCAAGTCCTTAACCCTCACCTCCAACTCATTCAAGTATGCCTTCTTTCTCTCCCTTGCTTGCTGTGCTGAAACTCTGTTCCTCAGTAGCCTTTATACCATTTTTCCATACCATAAAACCCCAAATCACCAAAATGCCATTGCCCATTTTTTTAACAATATATACGAAATGATGAACAATAACCGGTCCGAACCGGATACAGTTCCGGCTTACCTCTTCAACCGCTTGTTTTCTTTGTCAGCCGGGCTTCTCCCTCTCTTTCTCTGACATTCTCCTGAGGCCTGAACCCGGTCTGGACCGGCTACTGAACCGGAGTCTCGACCGGATGCTGACGTTCCGCCCGCTTCGCCGCCCATTTCCGGTACTCGCCTGATCTCGTCATCACTCTCCATGCCTAAACAAATACAAAAAATAAGAATAAAAAAATATATCCATTTAGTAAAATAAAAGTAAAAGTGGATAATCAAGATAAAATTCAAGATTTTCCTCGGGAAATCCACAGCTACGTAAGAAATTTTTATTTTCTACGAAAACGAGGTAAGAAATTCATGGTTTTTTCTAAATCTAGAGGAAATAGAATGAAATTGGGGGGGGGGGGGGGAATAATCTATAATCTTTCCTGAAAAATACAAACCAAGATGAGAAAATCTCACATTTCACAGAAATGGGTGGAAAATGATCAATAACTTTCCCTGGAAACATTTTTGCAGACAAAATTTTTGCCGACAAAATTTACAAACCCAGCTGAGAAGATCACCCATTTCACAGAACCCGGGGTGGGAAATGATATAACTTTTTTAAAAACATAAACGAGATAATCAAAATTAGAAGAAAACAAGCAGAAAATTTTCAAAATATGAACTACCCATATGAATCAATCCCGAAAATTTAAAAACAAACAAAACCAAAATTAGTGAGAAAATCAGACCTTCTTTGATTTCAAGCTGAAGGGCAGAGCTTGAAGATCTCTCACTGCTTGAAGGCAGAGAATTCGCTCCTTGTTCTTGCATTTCGTCTAGACAGAGAGAGAATCTAGAGAGAGATTTTCTCCAGTTTTTTTCTAGAGAAAGAAGAGGAAAAGAGCGGGATATTAATGTTACAGTGAGTAAAGAGAGTGGGAAAGATAAGTTAGAGTTATTTTAGCCGTGGGATCAATTATTAATCGGACGGTTCTGTTGTTGTGAGCGTGGAGCACTAAGAGCCATGTGGTGGTTGGTAAATCAAAGGCTCTTTGGTTGGCATCGTGGAGTAGAATAGTCCGTTAGATTAGGGATAGATCGGACAGACAGGAATGCAACAGGAGGTGTGATGCAATGAATTGGGACCAGGTTAAGTAATGGCTTGAAAGTGCTGATGTTTCTCGATATTTGGGTAAAGTGTCTACAATTACAAAACTACCATTATAAATTTGAGTATCTACAGATTCTCCACTGGGGTACACGCACGTGGCACGTGGATATGTGTATGATATGAAGTGAGAGAGAATATTGTGTTACCTCATATGGTTGGTTTGAAATTCCTGTTTTGAGTCTCCTGAGCCATCTGTTCATTGTATTTATCTTGTGTCTTTTCTGGTGTTGGGAATAGTTGAGGTGCGCATAAGCTGGTTGGGACATCATTGTCATAAAAAATTTTTAAAAAAAATTGTGATATGATATGTGTCTTCAAATTTTTATAAGTTATTACATAAGGATTAAATTTTATTTATGAGAATTTGAATCCAAAACTTCAAAATACAATGTTAAGAGAAATACAAATGAATTATATTTAACTTACTGCTATTTTATGATTTGGTGTAAGAGAGAGTTAAAATTTTAGTTCATTTAGGTGGCATTTGGATAAGCTACCATTTTTCTGTTTTTTTAATTTTGGAAGTAGAAGCAACTTTTTGCTTCAACTATCAATTTTTTGAAAGTAAGAAGTACGTTTGGAAGTCTTAAATTGCTACTTGTTTTAAAATTTAATGGGCACACACAATTGTCTTTTTTTTTTAATCTCATTCTAGCATTTTATCAAACAACTGATGTGCATTCAATAGATTCTCATAAATCAATACTGATGTGCATTCAATATATATATATATATACACACACACACCCCTTCTGTAGCACTAAGACTGACAGGGCATTCAATAGCAGCGGAGTTTGTGCATCCATGAATCCTTCTTCCCCTCACTCTTGATCGGATTCACTCTTCCTCAAGTGCCGCAGATGCTCTTCCTGGCCGAAATTCGTCAGAAACAGGGGGAGAGAAGAAGAGGAACCTATGCATAATCGTCCGTCGCGTTGCTTTTTCTTCCACTTCTTATTCTTCTTCTCCTCTTTCACGTTTGGGTTCGTAATCCTCCACTTGTTCTCCTGCTTCTCCAGCGATGAAGATCTTGTTTTCGAGGATGGAGAATATTTCACTAGTGAGCTTATCTACATCGATGCTGGACTCAAACATGGGAGATGTGGATGGTGTCGCCATTGTTTGCAGTTTAGAGCAAGTATATGTGTCAGTGTAGAGAGAGAGAGATGAGCTGAGGAGGGCGAAGAAGATGGACAGGAAGAGAGTTGGTCAAAATAAAAGAAATTTGAGTTTTTTTGCAGCATCGAGGACTCGAGGCTGGGCCTAAAGCTACTTTCTGCTTAAAAAAGTTGTGAAAGCTAGTTTTTTTTTTGCTTCCTCAAATTCATGAATCACAAGAATTGCTTCCATGTAGTAGGAAGTAGAAGTCGTTTGCCAAACGTACTTTGCTACCAAAACTTCCATTTTTCTATTTTTTTAAGCAAAAAACTGGAAGTCGTAGCTTATCCAAACGCAGCCTTAGTATTTATTTATTTTTTTAAAAGGAATTTCTTTCTTACCATTAATTTTTACAATCTCTTTCATTGCATATATATAATAATGGAAGAGCTATTGATGTGTATTTGCATCAAACATGAATTTGGATTTTAATCATTTTGCATAATGTGTATGAGAAAAGAGGCAATAAAAAGTGATGGTAAGAGTAGCAATGCTAGTTTCATAATTGTGTCTCAATGCATGTCTTTGCTACTCACTTGACTCGCATTAGATATTTAAGGGAATACCCATTTGGACAATAATAATAAAAATTTATCTTTTAATTTAAAAGTGAAAAAATAAAAACTTTTAATATTGCAATATTAATAGTTTCTTTTAAAGTTTTTTATTTTATTTTATAATTCCAACTTTTAAAAGCAATTATTTATATTTTACTGGTCAAAATCCTTAGATAAGCTACCATTTTTATTATTTTATTTTTAAAAGTAAAAGATGAAAGCCCTTTTTTATTTTTTGTTAGTACAGAGTATTGATAGTAATTGTGAGATATATAATTGAAAATTCTTACTATCTCAAATTTTAAAAGTAATTATCAATATTTATATCGTTGAAATTTTTTCTTTTCACTTTTATAAGTGAAAAACATTAGTGGTAGTTTATCTAAACAAATCCTTGACATTTTTTCGGTTTATTAATCGGTACCTTCAATTAAAAAAATAAAAATAAATATCAAACACTCTTCTTTTTATCTAAACCTATCCTAATTAATTTTATCAATAAGCTTACAACAGTTTCAAACTCAGAACTTAGAGCATCTCCAACGGTTGAAGGCAAGAGATCCTGTTGTCCCAAGTAATATAACCCTAGAGGAGAGTGAATAGGGTTTTGGCAAACTTTGAGTAAATATTACAAATAAAATTATGTTTCAATTAATTAGCAAATAAACAAGTAAATAAATCTTAATTAGAAAGATATAGAGTTAGAGAGATATTAAACACAGCGATATTAACATGGTTCGAACTTCGCCTACATCCACGCCTTAAGTACCAAGCTCAAGGATTTCTCAATCCACTATGGATCACTCCTTCAAGGTGGAGAAACCCTTACAACTAATCTCACTTCCGGTGGAGATAAAACCAATGCTACTAAAGCACTTAATATTACTTTCGGTAAAGATTAAATCAATGCTATCAAAGCACTCAATCTTACTTTCGATGAAAATTAAACCAAGAGACTACCGCTCTTCTTTTCAAGCTTGAATTTGACCAGTAAACTTCAAGCTTCACAAGGGTTATCACCCAACCCCTATCTCACAAGAAATATAAGATTTGTGTTTGATACAATGAATGCTTCAACAAGCTGATTTACACAAGTACAAGCTCAAACTAATAGCTTCTCAAATGATTAACAAAGATAGCTCAAGAAATTTTCATAAGGAAGCTTTGAATAATGAATGCTCTTAACTATGATGGATTTATGGCAATAAATGAGAGCAAAACCTCTATTTATAATGCATTTGGTCTCAAAAGACAGTTGCAAGCTTCATGGGTCTGATTGGTTAAGAGAGGAGCAGCCGAGAGAAATTAATGCTCAGCTTACTATAAGAGGAATTAATTGTTTTACTTTTGCAGAGGAGTTAGTCGACTAGACTAAAGGAGTTAGTCGACTACTAACTTAAAATTTTAAGCAAATCAATTTCCTGGGCACGATTAGTTGACTAGACCAACAGAGTTAGTCGACTAGTTTTATAAAAACTCTTAAGAAAAATTTTCGGGTTCGATTAGTCGACTGGAAAAATAAGATTAGTCGATTATCTTAAATGGCTCCAAAACATGGCTACCGACTTGAAATTTAGTCGACTAGAAAAAATGGTTTAGTTGACTATACAAGAAGTTAGTCGACTAGATTAAGATTTCTTAAAAACATGGCTACTGTGACCATAGTTAGTCGACTGGACCACTTGGATTAGTCGACTAGATATGTTCAAAAGCTAATTCTTTCAAGTTTCTTGAATTTAAATCAATTTTGACATATAAACTAGTTAACTAAGAGTTCAAAAACATTTTTACAAGTTTCCAATGATATAAATGTTAATGCAATATGAGTAAAATGTTTTGTCTTTGAGCTATGCAAGGTTAAACGATTTGAGATGCCTTATATTTAATTCCTAATACATTAGAAATTCAACTTGGCTTTAATTTGATCTTTATGAGCTTGTCTTCAAGTTGATCTTTATAATATTTGATTGAACATATGCGCATCAAGTTGCTTTGAATTGGGATATGTTGATGAACTCCAACAAGATATATTTTTGAATCTAGGGAGACAAAACACTTAATCATTTGTTAGTGATTAAAGTGATGTTTGTTTATCATCAAAATGTGGTCAATGGAATTGACCTTAGGGCTAACAGATCCTGTTAGGTATTTTGCCTAGCCAAATACAAAATTATGCATTCCAAAGGAGGCGGCAAATGGGTAGCTAAAATGCTTATTCCTCAATTTGGGAGGCAAATTTTAGCGAGGAAGGAGGAGAGAGAGAGCTATAGGAAAAATTGCCATGTTAGCACCAAACAATAAATTTTAGCAAACCCTCCAACCATTTTTCCCCAAATCTGAAAAAAAAAATAGTAAAATATAAATGGCTAATGTGTTTCGCTAATATGATTAGAGTGCATTTTCAATTTGGTAGGCATAATGAAGAGGCAAAACACTGTTTGAATGTTTTGAGTAGACATTTTGCCTCTTGATGGTGGAATTGCTTAGAGAAGATACCACTAGACTGCTATTGACCATAAATGATATATTAGACCTTTATTATACTAAAAAAGAAAAGAAAAGAAAGAAATATATATTAGACATGAGATCTCATAGAACATGCAATGATGCCCAAATTAAACTAGAAATTAGAAACCAATGGTGAATGCAAGTGAAAACAGATGACAGTACTATCAAGTGGGGATAAGTTTTGAAATTCAAGCATAACCTTAATTTAATACAAATCCAATATTGTGAATGAGGCTGCAATTTTCCAAACATCACCTAGATAAATATTACGAGATCTATGTGATTACACCTCTTTGCTAGGGCAAAGATCTATAGACATGATATGTGACCAAATCTTCACGTGACATTATGTTTCCCATAATATGGGAACATAAAAAGAAGATG
This sequence comes from Hamamelis virginiana, assembly GCA_017140935.1. Lineage (NCBI taxonomy): Eukaryota > Viridiplantae > Streptophyta > Magnoliopsida > Saxifragales > Hamamelidaceae > Hamamelis > Hamamelis virginiana. The sequence goes on along the minus strand of JAESVK010000211.1, from coordinate 34,963 downwards.
GATTTATAAAAGAAGTCGGATTCATTACAAAAAGATACTGTAAATCTATTTCTTAAAATCTTAAAAATTGTTCATATCATGAAAAAAGCATCTCCAATACAATCATACTATTTGATGTGCTAAAACTAAAATTTGGTATATGAAATGACATTAATGTTAAATAATGTTCTCAATTGTTAAAAAAAAAAAAGTCGAAAACTTTGGCGAAATGTGAATCAAAATTTCTGCCTAGCGACCTCTAATATATAGAGGGACTTGTGCATATGTATGACCACCTCATAGTATGCAAATTCCATCGAAAAGAATTTCAAAATTAAAAAAAGGGGTTAAAAAATATGTTTGGTTATCAGTTTTATGTTTTTAAAATTAAAAATATATTTAACTAACTTATTCTTTGAAGACATGAATAATATAAAAACTAAAAATAAAAAATAAATATTTTCTATTTTTTGTTTTTCAAAATTTAAAAACAAATATTGTTTTCGAAGTTCACAGTCAAATAATATAAATCTTAATATTTTTCGGCTCCTTTAAAATAATAAGAAATATAAAGAATGTCTTATTTAAGCTTACTCGATCGCATGACCATAATCAGGCGGGGAGAGATGGACATGATGGAGAATCCTCGGATTTGCGGAAGTCCATTTAAGACGTTGAATACTGATCAGAGCCAAATTAAGATCAAAGAAAGAGAAGAATTAGGAGCTCCCTTCAGTCCAAAACAGACATTAAAGAAAATGTCTTGAAGCTAATTAGCTGTTTTAGGCTGGAAGGAACCCCCATTTCTCCATTTTTCTCATACGTTTAGAGAGAGAGAGAGAGAGAGAGAGAGCATGGGAGGACGTTGGCAATGGGAGGACTAGGTGGGTAGATGGTGGTGGTGGTGGTGGTTAAATAAAATATTAAAAGCTCCGCGTACAGTCTCTTTCAGACTCCTTATATATTCGTTTTGTTTGGATGTGGGGATGGGTATTAGCCGTTTAAGGGAAGTGAGCTCGACATTGATGGAACCATTTCTGCATGGTTTGGTTCAAACTTAATTATCAATTCTACACGTCTGGTTTAAGCCTATTATGTGAATTAATATGCATTCATGGCGTTCTAATTATTAAACTAGATTAACATTAATAAACATATATATAGCTAGGATTATCATAATGACATTGCACATTTCACCTACTCTCCATGACAATTAATGACATGTAAATTCCTTTTCTTTTGGCCTCTTTTTCTTTCTTTTTCGAAGAATTACCATTTAAAAGTCATTTGTAATTGGATTCCTAGACAAAGAGATAACTAAAGGGGCTGTCCGGCAAACTTAAAAATTTGGTTAGCTGAAGATAAGTCTGTCTGATTATTATTCAGTACAGTTTGGTAATTGTCTTTTTTCTGTAAATTAGTTCAATCATGTTCATAAAATAAGACATAAACATAATTTTTTTCAAACTAATTGTAAGTTGGTTTACATAAAAATCAAATAACAGAAAGAGATCAAAACTGGTCAAACCTAGTTTTCAAAGTTCCCAAATAGGCTCAAATACTGTTTCGATTCTGAATATTACTTTTGTGTACGAAATAACTCCTCTCAACAATTGTAACTACTTAGAGCATTTTCAATGTAAAAGCCAAATTTGGCACCCCAAAAAGCACTAGTTGATGCCAAATTCTAAGCCCATTTGGCAGAGATGCTCTTATTTGCATTTAGTAGTCCAAATTTTTAATTTTTAATTTTTTTTTTTCAAATGAGGGATATCCTAAGTCTACACCAGCCTGTTGAACGTTGGGCCTAAATTATTCGTTTTGTAATATACAGTGCATTCGTAATTAGTCCATATATCTGATAAATAAGAGAGCAGATCGAGAGTCAAATTCGAAACTTTGGATTCCTAAATCATATATGTTTGTTTGTTATCTTCACTGTCCTAGCTAGCTAGCAGGTTCAAGATGGATAAATGGATAATGCTTGGTTACTGGTGGGTAAGATTGAGGTTTCTCATCATGAGGAAGCGTAAAATTTCGAGTTCAACCTAACCTTAACTGGCTAGAACATAATCATGGCTTAAATGATAGCCAATTTCATCCACAAATAGAATATTAGTTCTGGATGCATTGTTTGTGCCTCAATCAATCTTTCCTTATTTTGGCCCAAAAAAAAAAAAAAAAAAAAAAAATGAAAAGAGAAAAAAAGAAGAAGAAGAAGAAGAAGAAGAAGAAGAAGAAATTAGGACACTTTTAGGGCCTGTTCACTTCGTGAAAATTTTTACAATTTTTATTTTCTGTGAAAATTTTTTAAAAGCAGTTTTCATTTTCAGTTTTCAAAATTTAGAAAATGTGTTTACTTTTAAAAAATTAAAACTATTTTCAAAATCTAAAAATAGTGTAAATGCATTTACTAAAACTATATATTATCTCTATATATTTTATTATTTTTGGTTTTGCAGTTGGTCTACATATTTTTTTTTTCTATGTTTTATAAGCATTGCCACGATATAATCCTTATTTTCAATTTTCGTGAAAATATAGAAAAACGTCGTTTTGATGTTTTCACATTTTTTTAAAAACTGAATTCATTTTCTTGAAAATAGTTTTCATCTTTTACAAGTAAACGCATATTTTAGGCTGTTTTCTATTTTTATTGAAAATAAAAATGAAAATTACGAAAATTTTTATGAAGTAAACAGACTCTTTACCTTTTCATTTTTTTTTTTCTTTTCTTTCCTTCAAAATGTCTAAAAACAAACTTCAGACAATATTAAGGTGAGATATATATGCATGTGTAATACAGAAGAGGAGCTCCAAATAAAGAAAAAAATTGATTATTTTCCGGACTTTTGGTTAAATTCCATAGTTTGGAACATATATAGTCAAGCCGGCTAGATTGTAGTTGCATCCGGTCACTCCCATTTAGGGGGTGATATAGGTCACGGTTTCATATTTCGACTGTTAGATTTCCTATTCATACAGTGCTTGTCATGCTTGCAAAAAATCACAGTGATCTGACAATTCATTTATGAGAAAACTGACTCTGAAAAAAACTGGAAAAAAACTGCCATTTTTTTATTCTTTGAATTCCAGTTTTTTTTTTATTATATATATATATATATATGAATCTTGGCATGAAAGTAAAATGGTCTTTGGACGCATAAATTAAATCAAAACCATGACCATACCTAACAACTAATTGCAATTATAACTTAAAAAATAATAATTAATAATTAGTGGTATGTAATAGAAGCTAAAATGGAGAAACTAATTAAGCTTAATGAAATGCCAAGAATGCACCAATTAATTGTAGTAGAAGCTAGTTTAAGTGTAGTAGTGGTGGTCCCCAATGTCAATATAAATCTCTTTTGAGACCTTTAGTTTGGTCCCTGTCTACAGTTCTAGGAATCTCTGTATCCCTCTTTTGGTGACAGAGACTTGCTCCCTATCCGCTTTGTTTCCTTGCGAAGTACGTGATGGGGATGGGTTTGCTTTTTTCTACCATTCATTCTCTCTCTCTCTCAGATACATAAAAGTATATGGAAACTTGTGCTCGGTTCAAGGAAAAAGAGATAGAATTAAAGAAAGAAGCCAAAAAATGAATCCATCTATACCATTGGAGCACTTGGATCCAAATGGTTATATATTTTTAATCACTACTATAGTAGATCCAAAAAATAGATTTGAAATCATTGGAGTTGCTCTAATAGTGCAAGCGCGCTCTCTCTCTCCTTGTTGATAATGTACCCTCAATTACAAAATTCAGTGTGGCATGGAGATTAATTTGTGATTCATATAATTATTGAGTGTTCCCCTTAGAGATAAATTTACTCTTAGATAGACAACAAAATTGGCCCAATGCGACCCCCAATTAATGAAAAAATGGTGATTAATTAAAATTAGAATAGATAAGAAATTTTAACCATTAGTCAAACCAATCTCATGTTACAATGGCTATCAATCTGTTTACCCTCTCAACCTCGGCGGAAATAGGCCAAGGATGTCCTATGTTGGAAAAAAAAAAATTGTTTACCCTCTCAACTATATACATTAACCCCAAAGTCCTTGAATAGCAAGTCTTGAATCAATACTAAAGGGTTAATATTATGGGATCTTTAATCTAATTTTTCTTATAAATTATTTTTGATCTTTCTCCCATCCAAGCAATACTGCTTAATTATCATAGTAATATAAGAAAAATGTTCTTATGAGGGATACTTCATTTTAACTAAAATTAGCTATAAGACCCTTGAGCCATTGGATTGAAATCTTGAGATGAATCAAGCATTAAGTGAATCGGAATCCAAGGGCTTATGTTCTTAGCTGATTTTAGTTATAATGAGGTAGAGTTGATAAGATCAAGACTCAGTAATATAGGTGTAAATGATTTTATAAATCCACTTGTACAATTTGTGGCATGGGTGGATCATTGATTAATGTATCTAAAGTTGTAATATCTTTATGCTTTATTTTCTAATCAAACCAATTTAAAGTTGGTTTGAAAAAACTTGTGTTTATATGCCTTATTTTCTGATTGAACTAATTTACAGAAAAAGGGACTTGCAAAATTGTACTGAAATAAAAACCAATTTGACCTATCGTCAACTGGTAATTAGATTTTCAGATTTGCCAAACAGCCCCTAAACTCCTCGTACCGACCAGCACCAATGGCAACTCCAAAATTAAGGCTTTTTTTTTTTTTACTAAATCTATTTATAAATTTATATAGAATAGCTAGTACAGAAGAATCAAGTCTAGAAGAAGATTAAAATAAAATGAAAGCAGAAAGAAAAGACAAAGCATATATACATAAGTTTTGTTTTTGATATTATTATTGGTAAATGGTAATAATAATAAAGGCAATTTAAAAATAAAAAAGTAAAGGAAGAATGAATGAAAGAAGAAATTAAGGAGTACATAATTATGGCTCCAATTGATTAAGAAGTACAATATAATTGTCCCATATTAATCTATGGCTTGCTGCTCTTTGTTGATTTGGATTTTTCAAAAGCACCAGTAATAAACCCACATCCAAACATTTTAGGAATAGAAGGCTGATGGTTCATAGGAGGTCCAGACCAGCTTCTCTTGCATTTAACAGATGCTGCATTATTAATGGAACCAATGCGCTCCATCATTCCAATGGTTCCAGCACTCTGGCATGGCCTTAACTCCCTATAATCTTCCTCTGCAGACTCCCCGGCTGACAACAACTTTTCATCCCATACTACCCCTGATGACCCTTGCCTCCTAAATGATACTGCACTCCTCTGTAAACTAGCCATCTCTCTCTCTCTCTCTCTCTCTCTAAAATGAAATGGAGGACTTTGTGAGTTTTTTTGAGTTTTGAATGTTGATTGGTTGTTTGTTTAATGCTATATAGGGAGAGGGGGAAGAGAAAGATGAAAGTGGTAGGAAGAATAAGGTCATGGGATGGCATCTCCGTAGAGGAAATTGTTTTCTCATGCATGTATCTATGTATATATAATTGTTTGTTTTATATATGGCCGTAATTTTTTGAACTCTCTTTGTATGGCTTGTGCTTGTCCTCTGTCAATTTAAGGATTTGAAGCCGACCTTAACGTGTACCACAGCACAGGGGACTATGGGACTAATCCTTGCCTCAATATTGTCTCTCTCTCTCTTTCTTTTCCTTGGGTCAAGTTCAAGTTGCAAGTGGTGGGTAACCCACTATAATTCCAAAGTAGCAATTAGGTCAATGAACTAACATGTGAAATGAGAAAAATGAGTAACATCTACCAATACCATCTAATGACGTGGAAAATTGGTGAACAAGATATGGATCAAAGTTGAGGTTGAGAAGGTCCGGTTGGATGTTTGCTCAGTTCACGGTCACCGGTGTGGTGCCTGCCTATTGAACCCCGGTCAAGTTAGTCATCGGAGATGATAGGATAAACGAGAAGATAAGTTAGGAGTGTGAGATCATACCTTTATCCTCTTGAGTTGTGCTCTTATGTAGTCATTTTGAAGTGATTTGATGTTTGTACGGGGTTGATCACCTCAATGGTTTAGTCACCTAGTCCACTCCTTTCATTTCTAATCCCATTTAATGTTGCGTGAATTATTCATGTGGGCCATTTAAGAATGGCCTTACCCTTTCAATCATTTCGTACTTTTTTGGTGTCAGGCGTACCTTTATAATCACAACAGTGAAGAAGTACTAAGACGTCTTATCAATCGTGTCTTATGTCAGGTCATCCAACTAGAAATGGAATGTCCCAACACTGATCAGGATCTTCACCCCGATCCCGTGGTTCTTCTCACGGGTACATGATGAAGTAATATACTTGGACACAATGGTAGATGATCCGAGTCCCCCGATTTGTCCTATTATCACGTTTTGTAACCCGATCAATTTTTAGACGCGTGTAGCTTGACAATACATTAACCGGGTTTCACCCTCTTCACCATCATATGCCATCCTGCTACTCATAACCTAATTTTAAAGCTAATTCTTGCAACCAACCCTGACTTCGGAAAAGAATGCATTTTATTATATTAAATAAAAGGTCGATAAGGTACTTCAGGTAATTTAAGATAAAATATAAATGCGGACTTTTGCCATTGCTCTGGTGATTCATGATAATTTGAGAAATTACATGCTCTCTCTATGGTGGATTATTTACATATGTATACATGGTTATATTTTAAATCAGAGCTGTTCATAAGCCATGGAGCTGTTACTTATAGAAAACTAATAATAATAAAATTGAGCACAGAAAATATATAATCTATTAGACGCCATTGATAAAAATAAAATCTAAAATATCTGTCATACAGAATGTTTTAGCTAGAAAAGAGTGTTTGAGTGGACCGTTGGTATGGGAGACGATGGTCAGGAACCCCATCTTCACCGCGTTTGTCTTCAAACCACTTCACCACTCTTTTGCGGGGCAGGTTTGTCACCTGCACAATGCTGCTAATCATCGCGTTCTGCATTGTTTGTTAATACACATAAGTGAGAAATTGAACTCCTAATTTCCAGCAACAGTGAGTTTCAAGTAACCATGATGTGTTATAGAAAGAAACACCTGAGGCAGAATCAATTCTAAGGACAATGATTTGTAATGGCTCATTAATGAATGGTAAATTTACACACTCACACACATCTTTAGTAAATTACTTGACGGTCAAAATATGTGGATTAGCTAAACAGCACATGATTTAAAACATAATATTATATATGTCATAAGTTATTCCTCCTGGAAGTTGCTTCAAGGTGAACCCTAAAAGTTGCATGATGCTAGTATGCACTTATTTGATATTTTCATGGACCACACAAGAAATTCATGACAAAATGTTTTTGTTCTATCGCACTTTAAAATTAGTTAAAGTAACCATGTCAGACGTGACGTGATATGGGTGCAAGTTTAGGGATATATATCTACATTGGATGATAGGAATACATTCCTATTTCGCTACAAATTTCCAATGATACCTTCTTAATCTGTTCCTCTATTACATGAACATCTCATGGTTAACACACACCCATGTCTGACAAGCACACAGGAGTTCAAATAACATAACGAATTGTTTACTGAAAGCGACCTATGAGTAAACTATTTCAGCAGATCCACAAATTGTTAATCAATAGAGAATCAGTAAATATTACAAGAGCACCGCAGGTTATGTATGGAAAATTTCTTCCAACACAAATTGCAATCATTGTAGAAAGTTGCAATGCCATTGTAGAAATAATTTACTTACAGTGGGGCGCTTCGTTTTTCTGTAAACTCTTTCAAGCGTTTCAACATGCACTTTCTTCAGTCTCTTTTGAGCAGACCATCTGCTTTGCATGACATGAACGGGCACTTTCACTTTGGCCTCAGGTTCTGCAGCTTCCACGGTCGTTTTCTCAGGAACAGTTTCCATTACTTCAGTTTCAAACTCAGAAATTGTTGGCACAGGTTTATCAGGCAAAGCAGCACTCATCATTAGAAGATTTGGAGGGGGGTCACGAAGCAATTCAAGAACAACTGCTCTATCGAGACAAAGCTCAGCAGCAAGACTTTTGATCTGCAATACGGGAAGTGGGTTTATAAACTATAAAGGCTTAGTAACTGAATTCTCATAAGTCATAACCATGAACCAGAGTCCACAAAGCAAGGACAAACCATTTAACACCTACCACGTTGGACATGCATGTCAACACCACCAGCCACCAGTACTTGTACAAAAAGAAAAACATTTTCCCCCTTTTTTTGTTCTCTTCCTTTGGTAAATCTTTGAGTATTGTTTTAAAATTTATAGAATACTTCTAAGCAAAATGTAATACACTTGATAAATATCGCCATGTGAGAAAAGAATCAATTAAAGAGACCATTAGATTCAATACTTTATTTTCATTTCTTTTCCTACTTTCAGAAACATAAAAGAGCATATGAGAAAACCTAGCAAGTATTTAGCAAACCATAAATCCAATCTAGTTGGCTTACTCAGACAGCCTGTCCAAGAAGAAACCATTTCATTGATGTTGTGATTTTTCTCCCAATGTCATAAGTAAACTCAAATGTGTTTATCAAACAAAGTTCTGGAAATTTGGCCTGAGTTCTGGTTGTACCCAACCAGGCAGCTCTTCAGTAAGAAATTTAAAGCGCACAGCCCATGTCAGGAACCACTAGAAGAGTTCCACCAAGCAATGACCCACATCAAAAAAGGATCCACTTCAAATGATCCCTACCACCTGATCAATGGATGTCTCAATTTTTCAAATTAAACATTCAAAATTGTAATACATTGATAATTATCGAATCAGAAAAATTTACAGATAATGTAAGCTTTTTGTGCCCTCATAATGAAGCCTCTTCCTGCGCACACATACCATATATACTTTCGTGACAAATGAAGGCCGGTGGCTGATAGGTGGATTAGATTTCCTCTAATTTTCCCAAATAACATGTCTGGCAGTAAGACATCATTCCAAGTTTTCAACAATTTAATTTCTGTGCATAACACATGGATAAAAATTACAACACTTACATTTGTTTTACGGCGGCCAGTTTTCAAAGCAGAAGCCAATCTTCGTAGTTGCCAATTTTTTAGCTTCACTGGTGTTTCTTCTTCATCGTCATCAACTTCTTCTTCAAGATCTTCTTCTTTGGCATCACTATCCCTTGCCATATCATCTGCAATTGAGTTAAACATTCCTAACAGCTCAGCATCATCTCCCAGTGCCTCTTCTAACTCACGTTCAAGTTTAGCAAGGTCCTCTTCACTTATCTCGTCATCATTGTCATCTATGGATGGGTCATTTTTTAGGTCTTCTTCCAGCTGATTAAATAGTGCCTCAAAAGCATCTTCATCTAGATCATTCTCCCCCTCAACATCATTATGAGGCAAACTTTTCTGCAACAAACAAAATGCACCTGAACAATATTTACCATAACAACCAAATATTTCCAAACATAAAATAATAGTACAATAAAACAAGTATTGAAAGGGGGGAAAAAGACAACAAAAAATGATAACTGAGATGTTTTACAGAGTAAAAATCAAAAGGAAGTCCACCTATTTTAAGAATTCTGTTTTAGATACAAAGCAAAATTTTCTGTACTGTTTCTCTTCTTCCTTTTTTTTTTTTTATTTAGTTTATATAGGGCACATTTGAATGTTTCCTGGAAATGGAACAATTCCATTTTAATTTTCATAGCATTGAAGGTACAAATCCCCTAAACCCACCTCCCCCCAAACCCAACCCACCAAAAAAAGGGCATGAATCCAACATTTACAATGAAGATGAAGAACATTAAGCCATCATCATAAATGTTAGTAAAAGGTGAAACAAATGTCAAGTCATGAAAACATGTCAAGGGTTCAAGTCAAGAAAACATGTCGAGGGTTTCATAATCTTTATAAATGCAGTCTTGAAAAATTGACAACATTCAGGTTTATGAAGACCCATTAATCTTTAATACAGTTAAACCAGACCCAACATTCCAAAATTCGCATAACCCATTGTTAACCACAATAACCAATAACAGAAACAGGGACTTGGAAAGCAATATCCTAAATAAAGCTAAGCAATTTTTTAAAAAAATTCATGCAATTCAAGGAAAAATTTACCAGCCCCACCCAGATAAAAATTCAAAAAGTGGATGCTTGAATCTCTGAAATTATGGGGCTAAAGTGCTTAAAATGGCTTCTTTCCCCAAGCATTTTTAATAGTTTTTATTTTGTTTCTCTGATTCTTTTTGCAATTCAAAACAAGGGCTAAAAAAGGCCATTGATTGTCAATAAAGAATTTTAAAAAAGGAGAAAATTACACTTTACCCCCTTATACTTTAACTAGACAACACTTTGCATCTCTCAACTATTTTTTTCAAACACTTTGCAACCCTTGAGTTACATCTTGTAGCACTAAGCACCCCTTTGTTGGTTAGCCATGGTAAATGATTCGAGGCCACCCATTTGACCAGTTAGCATTATTTTGAATTAATTATACTCTTTTGTTGATGAAAATGCGCTTCTCTTACTCGAGGCTAATGGAAGAGTGTACAAATGGGAGGATTTGAAGTTCTCCCAACAGCTTCTAAACTAAAATCAGTGCATTATCGTCAACAAAAATGGAATAGTTGTATCAAAACAATGCTAAATTGGTCACCTTGGTGGCATGTGACCATTTACTGTTCAAACTACTAATAGCTAACAAATGGATGAGTGCTTAATGTCACATGATGAAACTTTAGGCGAGTAAAGTGTTTGAAAAAATAGTTGAGGACGACTGTTTTGGGTCAAAGTACAGGCAGGCAAAGTGTAATTTACCCTAAAAATAACTTAGGCATTTCTATCATTCAACATGTACGTATGAATGTATCTATGTATATAGTCTGTGTGTGAGATGTGAATCATAGAAAATTAGAAATTATATGAATGAACAGTGATTTGTCATTTCCAGCAAACCGGGTAACAATTTCTAAATACAAAACCAACCCCCGAATTATCCATCCAAGAATTTCATATAATCCCTAAAGCTCCATTAGTCCGTTTGGTTAACTGGGAAAGAATGAAGGAACAAAAACACGGCCATTTTTAAGTACTTCCCCTCCCCGCTCTTTTTTTCCCCTCTTTCTTCCCAAGAACCAAACATCTTATTAAGAATTCTAGCATTTATTTGTCTTTCTCACTATCCTACTAAGCTCAAACTCCCACTGGTCGTTTGGTCAGTGAGAAAATGGCTGAAAAGTATTAATAAAAAAAAGGCGAAAGGAAAATTAAAACAAGGGTTTGATTTAGATGGAATAAGAATCGAGAAAGTTTTGATATACCTTCTTTTTTTTTGAAGAAGTGATTGCAGGGGTGGTTTTTGGACGGCGAGAGAAGGTGAGTACGGAGCGAGAGGGAGGGAGACGTGGCAGCATGAGATTGGGTCTTGGGTTGTCGACGAAGAGGCTGAGACGTACACTTTGTGAAGCTGATATGCTTCCAACGGTCATAGAAGTATGAATCGAAGATGAAGCCATAGCTCTTCTTCTGAAAAAATCTATCTTCACTCTCTCGCTCTCTCACCTGTGTGGATGTATGTATATATGTTTCTCTCTCTAGTCTCTAGTATGGTGATATCTAGTCCAAGGGTTTAAGGGTAAGCACAACTGCGACCATGTACAGGTTGGAATTTTCCAATTGGCATAAATTCTACTTAAGTGAATGGTACGTCACATGTGTTCAAAATCAATTTAGGGCCCTAATATCACTTTTAAAGCTCAATATTCCATTCAATTGAGAAATGGGGCTACTATCACTTTTAGAGGTCATTTGGAGGATTATTGCTTCAAAATTTTTTTTTTTTTAAATTATGTTCAAATAATTTAAACTGACCGTTATAAATTATTGTAGGATTTATATTTTGAAAAACTGATCGTTGGTTTAAATACTGTACTTATGGGTTCTATGCTGAGCCGTAGGCACTATCTCATCGTTGAAGTATTATATCTCCCTTAGGGGGCATTTGGTTGCCTGTAATGTAATGTAATTTAATTTACTGTAAAGTAGATCACAGTGTAATTTGATTACATGAGTAATTTAAATTACATTCCAAATTACATCCCACTTGTTTGGATGAGTAGGGAATGTGAAGTCAGATTACATTACATTACCCAAAAATGCGTTTGGATTGACAATAAAGTAGATTACATTACATTACCCGGAATAACATTACATTACTCATAAATGCGTTTGGATTGCCATATAATTTAATTGACTGTAAAGTAGATTACATTACATTACCCGGAATACATTGGTTGAAGACCGCAATCCATTTTACAGCCTTTCTTCATGGTAGATTACACCCGTAAAGTGGATTACATCCTCACCATGACGCGCCAAACATGATTTAAGCTATGTAATGTAATCTAAGATTACATTACATAGCTCTTTATAGGCCACCAAACGCCCCCTTAGTTCATAACCCGTCCAATATATCCTTATTTACTCTCGAATTTTATCAGTTGTCAGCACAAATCAATAATAATCACGCTATTGATGTTCTAACACGAGTAAATAGCTAGGACAAGAATACACAAAGCATAATCATAGTCCATCCATGTATGGAAAATGGAGGGGTTCACTATTTTAAGAACCAACCCTAATATATATTTCGGGGTCTATAGTACCATATCTTATAATTGTGAGGCATTTGTCCATAGGCAATCAAATGGCTGGGGTCTCATCACTCCAACATCCTTGAGCAGGGATCTCAATGCTAAGAACCTCTTAAATATGGAACAAACTCACACGAGGATGGGTAGAAGAATGGATCTTGAGAGTAAAAACACATTCTTACATGCTTTGTAATAACATTCTACTTAAGATTTTTTATTCATGCCTCACATAGCATTTGTTTTAATCATATGTGCAGTTAATAGTGTTCTATGTGAAAACTTATAGCCATGCGCCAGGACTTGGATAATAATGAAGTAATAAGAGTTAACAAATCAGAACTTCTTGATGGTTTGGTGTGTAACCAGATTCTTCAGTGTAACAAAAATCCTCAATCACACTCAACCAGAAGTACAGTAATCGAATAGATTTGGAATTTGCTCAACAAGTAAATGAAATCAATGGATACAACGTCAAATGAAGTTCAGACTCAATTCACTAGAAAATAGTCCAAAAAACAAAACAGAATTAGATTTCAAAATTCCCAAATGCAGAAGTGTTAACAGCAGCAGGCTCCGCATATGGGAGAGAAGAATCAAAATGTGAGTACTCTGTTCATTTATTAGTAACATTATTGGAACAAATGCGGGTTTCCTCGAGTTCACCATCCGGACTGGTTGATATCCCAGAGATAAACTTGATCAGAGAGCAGAGCCCACCCAAGAAGTTATGATCAATAACACCTCTGCCTTCCACGACATGAGCAAAATCAACAAGCTTGACAACTGCACCCGAACTTCCTCCTTTTAGCACCGACTCCTTTTCAAACAGAAAAAGAACCGAACAAGAGGTGAAATGGAAAATGGTTTGATCCTCAAACCATTCTTTTAGCTCCTGCAGTTGGGCCAAAATCCCGGCAGTACCACCATATACAGTTGATGCAAAAGAACAATCAGGGTCCGAATCTGAATCACTAATTGAGTTGGAAGAAACAAATTTCTTAAGAACTAACGTAACATCCTCGACAGACAAATCCTGGAAAAACTTTTTGTCAGGTTTCCAGAATCCTGATTCTTTGCTTCCAAAGACCTGCAACCCGCATATTTTAAAACCCAATTGCGCGCTTGTGGATTCTTTATCTTTCTTAAAATATTTTTCAATATAGTCCTCGGAGGCTTCTGGGTACCATGTTCTGGAACCAATCTTAATGTCTATGATGGACGGATTGACGAGATTTGAGACAAGATCTTCCAAAACAAGGTGAGGGTGCAAGCCGGATCCGTCAGATGCCTCTAGAAGCTGAGTGCCATGAAAGACGGGGAAGAACCTACGGATGTTGTCTGGAATCCTAGCTTCAGAAAGGAGCGATTTATAAAAGCTCTCCTCTCTGGACCCACGATCACCATCCTGGAGAGGCTTGTAAAATCGCCCTGAATCATCTATCAAGGGGCCAAGCTTTCCATCAAGGGCTTGGTGGCCTGCAACCTGATGATCAGGAGCCTTCAACGGGGGACACATTATATGAAGAAGCTCAAAGTAAAGACGATATTTCTTCACTTGATGTCTGTTTGTCCTGGGCGGAAACTTGATCAATCAAATTCAAAAAAATATTGAAGGAAGTCTCCCCTGCAAATGAAAGTGGGAATTCCCTTCGCTATTAGATATATATTTTAAGAACTAGAAATTTGTGAAAACTGCAAAATGAAGATGGTAAACAGTTTCCATAAAGAAACCAGTGAAAAGACTTTCTCCACCAGTTATTGACTATGAAACAAAGGATTAAACATAGCAAAAGTAAAAGCACAGCTTGCCAAATTTCTATGAACTTTTCAATATCCTTCTCTACAAGGAGACACTGTTTCCACTAAATTTAATCCTTTCTTCACTCAATTATATTTTCCAATCAATTGTTAGAAGGCGGGTAATGTAAATTATTGGTAATGATTACCAGTTGAAACCAATTGCATTGCTCCTGCACATCCAAAAGCATTTTTCATATAATAGCAAATGAGAAAACAACATGCATAACCAAATCATGATTCTCTAGGCTTAGCCTAGCAGTCTCTAAAATTGTATATGTATTTTTGTTAAAGTTGTTATTTGATTCATTACACACATGTGAAGTATTGGTATCCTAGTGGAAAGTAAGGCAATAACCCATGGAAAATAAAAAGGAAAATGCTTTATATCCCAAATTTTTTTTCCCAAAAGTGTTTCCCAAATGATGTGGCAGATGATTTAACCCTTCTCATTTTTAGTAAATTCTCTCTCTATAATAAATGAATTAGGATTCATTTGGGATTATCTTTTTGGGACAATTTTTTGGGATACATCGCATCACTGAAATAAAAAAAACGTAAACTTTGTATTGAGAAAAATAGACTTTTAAAAAAGATTAAATTTGCGGTCAAGTGTGTGTGTGTTTGAGAGAGAGAGAGAGAGAGAGAGAAGCCTGAACCTCCTCATCTCTCCTAGCCTCCACCATCTTCAACCCCCATCAGAAAAATCAGTTGCTGCTGTACTCAAAGGAGTAGAATCTACAAATATTAGAGAGATGTCTTACATGTGAAGAAGAAGACGATTTTGTGCCTTAAATGCCTTACATTACTAGGGGCGGCGAGAAAAGAGTCAACAGGAAGAACAATCTGTTGACGCAACTGAGTAATGTAAGACTTGGAAGGTCGATGCAATCCCAGGCTACAGAGCAGTTGACGCAACCTCGGTTTTAAAAGTTAGAGCCTCGCCAGCTGCATCATCGTCCCTCTTGCAGAGATGTGCATTGAAACCAAGGTCCCCACCCCACCTGCACAGGGGTCACAACCCCTGTAAACCCCTGCATCTGAGGATCCGGGTTGCACTCTTGGAATGGACATCATCTGTTCCAGATTTATTATTTTGTTCTTTTTCATAAAATTTCAATTTTAAAAATCTGACCTTTAGAAAAAACCTGAACGGTCCATGTATTTAAGCATTATAATGTCATTAATAAATGAATACAGTTGCACAAAAAATCCAAGCTTTCTCAATCGAAAAAGCATAAATCCCGAATCATTCAGAAAGCAAAATCGGACTTACATTCCAGTATATATCTGACACCAAATAAGAATAAATCAATAGCCAAGTGCTCTACTATTCACAACTAAATTTAAATTAACACTGAATTTTCCATAAATGGGAAGAAGATAATATCAACTGACCTTTGAGAACAAAAATGGTGGTATTCAAAGTCGCGGTCAGGCAAATCACAAATGGCTAGATCTTTCCATCAAACACAAAACCCCTGCTGTAATAATGATTACAGAATTATTAAAAATTAAAAAGAACAAACTCACCAAATTCTAACTTTCTGTATATGATATATTGCTATCAACAGAAAGCCCTACTATTTTCTCAGATTTTATTTTTCGTCGAGAATAAAAAGAGATTGGATCTGTTGAGGTTTTACACAGAAAAACCCAAACCTAATTTGATTAAATATGATCCGTTCAAGGTAGTAAATGAGAAGAAGAAAATGGATGGGTTTACCTTCTGTACAAAAAATCTCGTTCACTCTTTTCCTTTCTACTTTCTCGGCAACCAAACAGAAAGAAAAAAACACCAGGTTAGGATCCTACGAGAGAGTGAGAGAACCTGAGGCTTGGTGAGGACGCAATGCAATCGGAGAGACCGGTGAGAAACCGAGTGTTTGTAGGATGAATGAGACCCAATGTTTGATTAAATCTTGTGTTTATACTACGTTAATTAAAATATTAAATTATCTTAATACAGCAGACAAGATGTGACGCCAGCTGTTTGGTTAAATTTTTTAAAAAATTAATTAATGATAGAAAATGATTTGAGATACGATCTCCTTTCTTTTTTTTTTTCTTTTGTTTTGTCTTATCTTTTCACGTGGTCCAGCAGCAGCGTGCAGCGTACAGCAGCAGCATTTCTCATGCTCTCGAAGAATCTCGATGCTCGTGCGTCCCCACTCTTCATAAATCATACCTCTATATCTGTGTCATTTTCACCTGTCGATTGCCTTCAATATTTCATGCTTTATTCACACTACTTTCTCTCTACGTGCTATTTCACAAAGTAGAAGGCAAAGATGAAGCAGCGCGCAGGAATGGTAGTTGCAGATCAGCTCTTCGATGCCAGCTTCCATTGCTCTTTAATGGAGAAGACGGTGAGGTTCAAGTAAGATACAATATATAAAGAACAGTTATTGTGCAAAATGTGAGAGACCAGGCAATGAAAAACATCACTGAGCTTATTATCATCATCATGGAGCCACCTAAGGCACCAGGTGTTCATGAGTCCAAGGAGAGAGAGATATCCTCAACTTGCTTCATTGGTTGAGACGTGTAAAGCAGGAACTTGTTCAACTTACACTGTCAAAGCAACCAATACGCATTTTCATTTTTTTCATTTTTATTTTTTATTATTATTTTTTGTCATCTTACACATTTTCATTGTGAGAATTTTCACTGTATTTTTTTTTTTTTTTTTGAGATTTCAAAGTATTTTGAATGTTTTCATTGTCCCTTTTTTATGTGTTTTCAGTGTATTGTGGGCCGATGAAGGTTTTCACTAAGTTTCAAAAGCTATAAAAAAAAAAATATTTTGGGTTTTCATTGAGGTTTTTTTGTTTGCTGTGCTCTTTTTCCTCATAAAATAGAAAATAGTAAAAACTGTTTTTTAGTGTGCTAAAAAAAAAAAAAACCTCTTTACTTGTCATGACACGGCAGCAATCAAAGTGTAAATACTAACACAATGAAAAAACACTAAAAAATCAGTTTCTTTTTTATTGTATTGCTTATGATAGATTTTCACTGAGTTTAAAAACAGTGAAAACTTTTATTTTTCTTTTTTGCTATGCTAATAAAAAAATATAGTGAAAACTAAATTCTTTTTTATGTGATGTGCTAATAAAAAAAAGGAAAGACGATAAAACAAAATATTTTGAGTGTTTTCACTGTCCCTTTTTTAATGTTTTCACTGTTTGTTTGTTTGTTTTTGTTTTTTTTCGAGTTTTCAAATCATTTTGAGTGTTTTCACTGTGTGTTCTTGAGTTTTCACAGCATTTTTGAGATTTTGAGTGTTTTTACTATCTTTTTTTAAGGGTGTTTTTATCGTTGGGGTATTTTTACAGTGTAGGACTATTGGAATATTTTCATTGTGTTGGACTATTGAACTATTTTCACTGTGTTGGACTGTTGAGCTATTTTCTTCACTGAGTTTGAGCATTTTCACTGAATTGAGTTTTTACTGTGCTAGGGATAGTCCGGTCATTTTCTCATGTTGTTGATGTCAGATGGGAATGAAATATGGGAATGATGCTTGGGATCAGTAGCAATACTTTTAATGATATGTTTCAAAATGGGGATTGGGAATTCTTCATAAATGTGGGGATTATGTGATAAATTGGGTATTTGGAATTTACTGAAAAATTGGGGATTTCACATAAAATTTTCCCCATATAAAATTAAGGAGTGAAGATTATACATTAAGTTGGGGATTGTTAATATTATTGGGGAATCTACATAAAACTTTATTTATTTTTTTATTGACCGTTGGATTGGTAATGTTGTAATTATTCCATCTACATGAGGGTATTTGAGTCCCAAAAAAATATTGATGTAATTAGCTTTGGATTGGGTTCGTTCACGAACTATTTTGAAAACTTAGGATTATTAACATAAAATGCCCTAATGTTTTCACCTATTAAATTTCCTTATTTGAAGTGATTGTGGAAAAAGTTGGATTTGCGTAGCCTTTACTATAATCACTTATAGTATGAAAAATTTGCCACCCATTCTATCACTTTTCGAGTTATCTAAAATGTAATTACCACTTTATCTCTTAGACCATAATTTTATGCTCCAAAAGTTATATTAAGAAAAATTAATGCAAATGGACCTTTAGACAATTTGAATGGTGATAGGATCGTTAGCAAAAATTTTATATTAGTAGTGATTATAGCAAAAGTTAGTGATTCCAATTTTTGCTAAAATAGCTTCTAGTAGGAAAACATATAAAAAAATGATTTGAATATAACTCTAAACAAATATATGAATTGATAGTTCTCCAAAAATGATTTTAGAAAAAACTCTTACAAAACGGTCCTTAATTTAATCATAATAACCATTTGATTTAGGGATTCCATTTCATCTCTTAGACTAAGAAGAATTTTAAGCTCCAAAAGTTATTTTAAGAAAAGTTAACGCAAATGAACCCTGAGACAATTTGAATGGTGATAGGATGGTGTTTACGCTCAATCTTTGCATACCAATAGATTAAAGCCACGTGGAAGCAATTTAATGACGTGGAAAATGAATTTAAGTTTTATTTTTGCCTCGAAGAAGAAAGACGGTTGTCAGGAGCAGTTACTGATTTTGCCTCTTCGAGGCAAAGCAATCTCTTATAAATTTAATTTTTTTCATCTGGAAATTATTAAATTTTAAAGTTTTAAATATTATAAGAGTATATAATCGCCAAGAAACAGTTTTTATGTGAAAAGCCAAATTATTTGATGGCTTCTAAGTTCCTGCATAATAGGAATTTGAAATTCAAAAAAATAACTGCTGTTAACCGTTTAGCAGTTATTTATTTTGAATCACAACAGTTATTCGAAAGCTTCTCTGATTGGAGTAATTAAAGTTCAGACATTTCAATTTGGAAGGAAAAATCTGGAGGTAATCAAGGCTCAAAATTAGCCACATGGCATAACAGGATTCATTGAAAGTCTGGAGAGCAGTTTTAATGCAAATTTAGCCACATGGCATCGCAGTAGCCAATGGGAATTCAAGGACAGTTACTCTGAAGTCTATAAATAGAGGTCAAGGCATCAGTTTAAGTGGTTCCTCAACCACCGGTTCTTCAACCATCAATCACACCAACGTGTGTCTTATCTTTTTTTTACTTTACTTTACAGCATTTCCTTTATTTCAATATCCAGATTCCATGACTTAACTTCTGTAACTCAGCGTAGTTTAGGTAACTTAGTTTAGATAACTTAGTTTTAAGATCCATCTTTTAAAGACCTCATTGTATTGCTTATAATTAGGGCTGGCAAAATTGGCCCAGACCCATCAACCCGCCAAATGTTAATGGGTTTGGGTTGATACAATTTAGTAAACGAGTCATAGTTGGGTTACCCAATTATACCCACTTATTAGTTGGGTTGAATTTGGGTACCCAACGGGTGCCCAACGGGTTAAGAGAAATAAAAAATTCAAAACCTCGCTCACCTCCTCTCAAATCTGCGATTAGGGTTTCTCTCTGCCTCTCCTCCTCTCCAAGCTGCTAGGGTTTCTCTTTCCCTCGTCTCGCTGCAAATGGCTGGGGTTCCAAGTTTCACCGCTGTTTCGTCATCTCTTTCTTGTTAAATTTTACTTCTTATATCCTTAGAAACGAGAAGAAGAGGCCAATTTTTGCTTTAAAATTGCAAAGCGTTACACGTTTAGCCGCTGCTGCATCATCTTTTTCCTTTATTGCCGTGCTGCCGCTCTCTCCCATCTACAGTAAGCTTCCCTCTCTTTTTATTTCATATAAATATATGTAAACCTATTTGAAAATTTCGAACTGAAATACATTTGGGTTATGATTTTTTTTTCTTTTTTATTTTGGCCAGGGGGTAGTTGTTTGTTTCTAGGCACTTTCTAATTTTTCTAGTTTGAATATCACTTGCTTTTTTTTTTTTGGGTAATTCATTCTAGTTTTTGAATACCATTTTGGTTACATTTTTTTGTATAATATGGATCAGATTACACAGTTTTTGTCATTGAAATTATACATGGGTTGTGAGCTTCCGCTTATATTGATCAGATCAAACATTTGGTAAAGCATACAATTCTTTTAAAATTATGATGAATGAGTCTGTGGGATAAGATCCCAACCCTTGATTAACTATAATGAATGTTGAGCGTCCCTGTGGAAAGTTTTACCAATACTGTGTGGGTTGTTCATATTCTTTTATGTTGATTATGCTAGTGACTAGTGTTACTCATTGGAAATTCATGAAACAATATTGAATTATATTAGGCTGTTATATAGTCTGTGGGTGGTTATTTGATTCAGTTTTTTAATGCCTCTTTTTTTTCCTGACAAAATATTGAACTAAATTTATTTGACATTAATCTTTAATCTTTAATCTTCAGGTGCTAAACTTTGTATGATATTGTGGGCGGTGTTTACATTTGTAAATAATGTTGAATGAATGTGGGAATAGTGATGATGACAATTTAGAACAAAGTTCTTCTTCAATTGGTTCAAAAAGGCCTAGGAAGGTTGATGTTATGTATTTATGTATTTATTAATTAAACTGTTTACATTTTAAGCTTGATGTTATTAATTAAACTATTTTAACTTTTGTATTTATGTATCATGCTAAGTTCTTATTTCTAATTGGTTTATAAAGCTGAAGAAGATTTGTTAGATGAGGAACAACTCATAGAAGATTTTCAAAGTGTAAATATTTCTAGACAAAACTCTACCACCGATATCATTGATTAGGTATGAGTGTGACATTTTTTTGAAGAACGGAAGTTGAAGAACTGGAAGTTGAAGAGAAAGGGCACAAAGTTCTTTTTTTTGAAATGTTACTTGGTTTTGTTTTCAGATATTGGCCCTGAAGAATTGTTCAAATTTAATGTAAATCACAGCTGAGAATGTAATTGTATTAGAATTTGTCATCATGTATTTGGGCACTGTGAACTAGTAGAGCAGCCTTCATCCTTGGATCAATGAATGAAATTTCCTCAATTGTTGGGGTTGGCTAAGTAGGCTAAAATATATTTTAAAAAATCGACCGTTGAATAAAATAATCATCTTATGAATGTCATGTCTACCAAAAATCAGGATGATCCAACGGATGGATTTTGAAAAAATTGATTGCAAAATTGTGACATATATTTATATGATCCACAGGGACGCTCAACATTCATCATAGTTAATCAAGGGTTGGGATCTTATCCCCCAGACTCATTCATCATAATTTTAAAAGAATTGTATGCTTTACCAAATGTTTGATTTGATCAATATAAGCGGAATCTCATAACCCATGTATAATTTCAATGACAAAAACTGTGTAATTTGATCCATATTATACAAAAATATGTAACCAAAATGGTATTCAAAAACTAGAATGAATTACCTAGAAAAAAAAAAAGCAAGTGATATTCAAACTAGAAAAATTAGAAAGTGCCAAGAAACAAACAACTACCCCCTGGCCAAAATAGAAAAGAAAAAAAAAAAACCATAACCCAAATGTATTTCAGTTCGAAATTTTCAAATAGGTGTACATATATTTATATGAAATAAAAAAAGATGGAAGCTTACTATAGATGGGAGAGAGCGGCAGCACGGCAAAAAAGGAAATAGATGATGCAGCAGCGACAAAATGTGTAACGCTTTGCAATCTTAAAGCAAAAATTGGCCTCTTCTTCTCGTTTCCAAGGATACAAGAAGTAAAATTTAACAAGAAAGAGATGACGAAACAGCGGCAAAACTTGGAACCCCAGCCATTTGCAGCGAGACGAGGAAAGAGAAACCCTAGCAGCTTGGAGAGGAGGAGAGGCAGAGAGAAAACCTTAATCGCAGCTTTGAGAGGAGGTGAGCGAGGTTTCGAATTTTTTATTTCTC
Source organism: Hamamelis virginiana (assembly GCA_017140935.1). NCBI lineage: Eukaryota > Viridiplantae > Streptophyta > Magnoliopsida > Saxifragales > Hamamelidaceae > Hamamelis > Hamamelis virginiana. Next base: position 12,742 of record JAESVK010000211.1, on the reverse strand, counting down.
TTAACCCGTTGGGCACCCAAATTCAGCCTAACTAATAAGTGGGTATAATTGGGTAACCCAACTATGACCCGTTTACTAAATTGTATCAACCCAAACCCAATAACATTGGGCGGGTTGATGGGTCTGGGCCAATTTTGCCAGCCCTAATATATTTGTTTAAAGTTATGTCCAACTCATATTTTTATATAAAGTTTTTATACTAAAAGCGATTACAAAAAAAAAAAAAACTTGGAATCCCTAACTTTTGCCATAATCACTACTAATATAAAATTTTTTCTAACCATCTGTTCGGGCTAGAAACTTCAATATGGCTGCCTTGCAATTTGCAATATTTTTTATTAAAGAGGGGCGTGTCAGAAAGGTTAACCTTACCACTTTTCAAGAAGATTGGCTCGAAGAAAGCCAAACTAACTTTTAATCAGGCAACTGTGTGAATGGTTCGAATTGCCTCAATGAAGAGGACTTTTAATACTTGGCAAATTAATGAATCACAATAAAAACAAAATAAATCCTAAATTCATTTTTGGACAACTATCTCTTCACATATATTTTTTTAGAATTATGTTCAAACTTCAAACTTTGTTGTCACATATCAAAATTTTCATACTAGATGAAATTGTGACAAAAGTTGGGATCTCGTAACATTTGCCGTAATAATTTATAGTATCAAAATTTTACCAATCATCATACTAGTCTATCACCCCTCATGTTATCTAGAAGTGATTATTGAGTTCGTATCCTCTGCTCGGGCTTGGATATACTCGGGTGATGTGTCACGATTTGAATATTCTGCTTTCTTACTTGGGTAATGTGCAGAGGATTAAGATCATGACACATTACGTAAGCAACAAAAAAATCCAAGCAGTGGATCCTCATTCATGATTATCACCCCATCTATTAGATCAAATGAAATTTTAAAGTTATAAAAGTAATTTTAGGAAAAGTTAATACAAAGAGACCTTTTATGTGAAAAAAGAAAGAGAAAAAAAAAATGCAAAGTCTCTCCTCAGTTATAATTTGAAAATGAAGTATCATTAAGTTGCTTTAGCGTTTCAATTTGTCCAGCAATGGTAATAACAGCAATTGAAATAAAGAAAATGCTGAAGATTCCGTACCCTCTTTTACTTTTTTTTTCCACATCTAATGTGACTTATTGACTTAAAATGCCATGTCACCTGATCGAGACAACTGAATTTTTATCCCCAAAAAAAAAAAAAAAAAAAAAAAAAAAAAAAAAAAAAATAAACGTGCAAGTGCATGCATGTATTTGTTAGAGAGAGAAAGACAGAGGGAAGATAGACACCGAGAGAGAGAGAGAGCAGCGACATCTTTTTCTCTTTGGGTGCTGATCACCGGCGTCAAAAACAGATCGGCGTCTTCTTCTTCTTCTTCTTCTTTTTTTCTTCTTCTTCTCCCCCTCTCTCAAACGACAAGGATGGAGAATAAGTTTGGCGGGTGTGAGGGTTGTTGAAATCGACCTCCACGAAAAGCTGTCCCTCCAATTCCACCACCGAAGTAATGGTGATTTTGTCGAGGTGAAGAGTGTGTAATTCTCTCTCTCTCTCTCCTTCGTTGAGATTGAAAAAGACAACCTAATAAGCACTATTTCAGTGCGAGATCCAACTCTATTACCAATCGTCGGCTCAAGACCAGCACCGGTTTTACAGATTTTCAGCGCTAACTGTGAGTGCATGCCGCCGATCACTAAGCGTTGATCGTAAAAAATAAAAAAAAAATGACAAGCTTGATCACTGAGCGTTAATCCAACTCCATTACCGAGGGTTGATCGTAAGCCAAGCTTGATTGGAGCAGCTTGATCGGTCACTGATTATTCTTTTCTTTACATTGGACATCTTCAAGCCTCCAATTAATCTGAATAGTCTAGCCTCTGATCTACAACTTCACGATCTGCTGCAGGGAACTTTACAGGAGCAGCTGCCCACCGTTGCCCATCGCTTGGATCTTTACCGGAGCAGTTGCTTATGCTTCTTCTTCACGATCTGCCGCTGCTGGTACTCCAATCATCCAAGAAAACAAATCAACCCCAGGTACTGCTGGTGCTTCTCTCTCTCTTTTTTTTCTTCTTCTTCTTCACAGTGCTTATTAAAAAACCATAGTAAAAACCCCTTTCTCTCTCTCTCATTATTCTTCTTTTCTTCTTCACTGTGCTGAAAACCAACAGTAAAAACTTTTTTTAAATCACAAAAACCTTTTTTTTTTACTGTCTTCTTCTTTACTATGCTGAAGACAGACTTTTTATTTTTATTTTTAAAATCACATAAACTTTTTTTTTTTTTACTGTAAACATAGTAAAAACCCTTTTTTTGCTGCGTTAATAAAAACACAGGAAAAACTCTTTATTGTAAAAACTCTTTAGAGCATCTCCAATGGTCTTAGCTAAAATTGGGGAGCTAAAGCTACATTTTGCTTGCTACAGTGTCATTTTAGCTTGCTACAGTGTTTTTAGCTATAGCTTTGGTTAGATGAGCTCCAATAGTGAATCCTTTAATTTTTTAGCTTAACTACATTTTCCCCAATTTACCCTTATTCATCTACAATAATTACACAATTATGCATTTCTTTATCTCCCACCACAATTATCCAAATTTAACCGAAAAAAAAAAAACAAAAAAAATTAAAACTTCAAATTTTTTAATTTTTTAAAATTACATAATATATTCAATTTGTGTTCCGTTGTCGTTTGATAAGAAAATTTCATCGTCACAACGCATTGTGAGTGTTTTATCGAAAAAAAAATAATTTATTTTTTAAAAAATACAACGAAATATTGGGATTCAATTTGAGCTCCTTTGTTCTTAATCACATGAATTGCACAATTTTTTACTCTTCAGCAATTATAATAAATTCTTGATAAATGAGATTCGTCTTTTGTATGACATGGATGGGATTTGGAGATGACAATACACAGTCACATGCATCTTTTTAAATGAAAAGTTGAATTGTTAGTACATTCTTGATAAATGAAAAAAAAATTGCAAAATCAGATTCGTCCTTTGTATGACATGGATGGGATTTGGAGATGACAATACACAGTCACATGCATCATTTTAAATGAAAAGCTGAATTGTTAG
>JAESVK010000209.1:27750-64459 GCA_017140935.1 Hamamelis virginiana | reverse complement strand
CTTTTCCAATATTGTCTTGCATACTAATTTCAACCGACATGATTGTTGTTTCTAACTTATTTTATACTTCTCTCTCTCTTCTTTTCCCCTAGCCTTGTCATTTTCCAATATTGATTGTTGACTAGCTTGTTGTCTTGCATACCTCTCTCTCTCTCTCTCTCACTCTCTCTCTCTCTCTCCAATATTATAAGAAGTAAAGTTGGTCATCAAAAGTGGGCTGAAAATGACTCCTCATTGCCGGAGAAAATTAAAATGAAATGGACTATGGAAATTTCATATTCGACGATAAAGGTGCTTTAATTCATTTAGACTTGAGAGAGAAATTATAGAATGCTTCCTAGACCCGCTAAGGACTCTAAGGTGGTACAAGCTTTCTAGGAAATTGTTTTAAGTGGAATAAAATGGGTTGCAAGTTATTGCTCATATAATGCCAACCCACCTGCCAAGGAAGAAAGATTAAAAAAAAAATGCTAATCAATTCAACAATACATCAATGGTTGATACATGATCATCATTAAGGTAAAAAAAAGGAAAAAAGAAAAGACTGTCGTGAAATTCATACAAATTGTCGATTTAAAGGTAAGTAAACCAACAAAAAGTCTATAAGAAGCTGCAGATTGTCGATGTTGACTAAAGGTAAATTCCCACGAGTGACCTTTAAGATTGTTAAGAAAGTCATCTGGGTTAAATCGGGAAGAGTAAATTATATGCGTTGGCATGATTTAGATCTCATGTAAAGGATTAATTTGGCTTTTGACAGTCTGGAAATGTGGGATATGTTCATGTTGATCTCTAATTATAGTCAGAATTATTCAATAAGAATTTGAGAGTGGTGGGATTTCCATAAAGACTTAAATAATTCGAGTCTATGAGTTGAAATGACTTCCAAAGTCCAGTTATGAGGTGTCAATAAAAATCTTAAAACCATTTAGAAAACTTACCTTTCAGAGTCTGCTGGTTTCCACTCTACAACTCTCCAAGAAAAATGACTAAGTAGCATGAATTGTACGATTACAAGAGCAGAGGTATGCGTCCAGTAACTGGGATAAAATTTGTAACTACGATTCTGGCTGAGTGAAATTCTAATGAGATTAATAGATCAAGTATATATACAAATTGCACTTTATAATTATATGCTACATAAGGATGCAAAAAGGTGGAAAAAAGGTACTAATTAAACCTTTTCCACGATTGACATGGGAGAAACCCACCTGCCAAGGAAGAAAGATTAAGAACAAATGCTAATCAATTCTGTTATGTTGGTGTCTTGAATTAAAACCCATTTGCAACCCGACGACCCGATTAATGGGCTAATGGTGAGGTTTCCTCACCTCCGCTCGACCCAACCCGATTTGGACATGCGGTTCGACCCGACCCGCTTATGTTAATTAGGGCTTCGGTATATAAGAGATTTAGAAGGGTTTCTTTTGCACGGATTAGGTTTTGTATTCGCTTGAGCCGCACAGCTCTTCTTCACATAGTGAAATTCTCTCGTCGTCGCTACCCCGTGGATGTAGGCTATTTGCCGAACCACGTAAATCGTGTGTGCATTGTGTGATTGATTGATCTCTTCTCGTTTTCTTATTTTGTTTGATTATTTCGTTGTGGTCATAAATCTCGAATCGTTTGTCTATTTCATAACAAATTCAACAATACATCAATGGTTGATGCATGATCGTCATTAAGGTAAAAAAGAAAAGACTATCGTGAAATACACAGGGACATTGGCACACAAAGCAATAACGAATTTAACATGAATCATACCACAGCCAGGGCATCGAAAATAGTATTTGTCCCTCAGTACAAGTCCTGATCCTCCACATACCTCACATCTTTTCTGTGCTACCTGACATAATATATGAAAAAATAAAACTAGAAATGTAAGAATAGAGATCTCCCATGTGTAAAACACGAATTAATGATCCATAAAAAGGAAAAAGCAACAAATCAGAATACAGCAAGTTTGATCTGAATGATTTAAGTCTGCTGCTAAACACCTGGCTTAATTAACTACTATGCAACCTTAATCTTGTTAGATGAGATTAATTTTTGTTATGCAGTAAAGCACAATCACAGTAAAGTGAATTGCAATAATCAAGCACAAGCGACAGCACCAGATTTACAGGATTTGGCAAGTTGTCTGTGTCCATAGATCGAGGAGATCAAGGAAGGTCGAATCCACTATCAACAATAAATATTATTAGAGTATAAGAACTCTCAATCTCCCTACTCTTTCCACCAAACTCCATAGAGCTTGAATCAACACTAAACTTACCCAAAAAATACACATATATACTAAAAAAAATTTGCCTCAAGGCCTCAAGAGCCTGTTGGGTACCTTGCCAAGGCCTTTCCTCCATCCTCCTGGAAGGCTCAGGAGCAGTGTCTCTTGTAGTCCAGTAAACAAGTTTCAATTATCTTCCATTCTAAATCTCAAAGTACAAAACATAATCATTCCCAAAAGATTTCATTTGTTTGAAAAGGGTAAAGAATTTGCAACAACCTTTAATAAACAATGAATATGAACAGATTCTCAGAAGTAATTACTTTTAAAAAAAAATTGTAGATTATCTTCCACATAAAGTTCTAATTTTTATTTCATCGAAAATAAGATTTGGAGTGTGTACTCATAATTCTTTTGCTAAACTCAACCCCCGCGACCACGAATGGTGTAACTCCAGCTGCACAATTTGTACAGAATTTTAACAAGTAAATGAATAATAAAGAAAGAAATTACTAGAATTAATGCTAAGTTTGAGAAAATAAATTTAGAGCCTATTTTCAAAGTCGCATAAAACAGCAGCTAAAACCTATTTGGGGTCGTGTTTTTAAAAATTGTTTTCTGAAAATTTTGCTGTTCTCAGTTTTTATTTGAGTGTTTTCTGTTCAAGAAAACTGAAATCACTGAAAACAACACGTCCTCAAAATTTCCTATTACTTCCTTAAAACTGTTTTCCGAGAACAAGCATGGCCAAACTGCAATTCTAAACTCAGATTTTTCATTACTTGTACCCCAAAAAAAACAATAACCTCCACCCTATTGTGCCTAACACGACAATCTTCAATTTCAAAATTTACTTCCTTTTTCCTTAGTTTTCTTAGCAGCAAAACAGTCAAACAGAGTTAGTGAAAAACCTATAGCGCCGACAACTATACATCTTCTTCGACGGGAATTTTTCTTCTTCTTCTTTTTCATATATTTTTTTTCATAACCCAAAATAAAATATAAGATAAGATATTCAAAGTTTTAATTTTACTTTCTTTTCCTTTAGTTTTCTCAGCAACCAAAACAGAGGGGGTTATTGAAAAACCTCAAGATTTTCAAAATTTTAATTTCACCTTCTTTTTCCCTTACTTTTCTCAGCAACCAAAACAGATGGGGTTAGTGAAAAACCTCGAGAAAATTTTAATTTTACTTTCTTTTCCCTTAGTTTTCTCAGCAAACAAACAGATCGAGGGGGTTAGTGAAAAACCTATTGCGCCGACAACAATTTGCCAGGTGACCTCAGCACTAGCCGGATCCACAGCAGCCGAAACATCATTAACCACCTGAATTCTCGCAGGCAAACGGCGAGTTCTGATCAAATGATTTCTTCTTTGTGGGCAAATGAAATTGACACGAGGCTTGAAGTTGAAGTGCTGTGTCGCTGCTATTGCGTTTCTTGAGAGGCTTTTCGAGCTGGGAAAAGCGAGAATTTGTGAAGAGATTGAAGCTTCCATGTTGCAGAGTAGAAAGGGTTGAGTTAAACGCCGGCGAGATGTCGGCGACTAACCGGAGCCACACGATCGTCTGGACCTTTTAAATAGAGCCACGTCGGCTTGGTTCGTTTGGGTTCGCGCCAACCACACACGCCTCGTTGGTTGAGATTGTCTGGAGAGCGTCCACGTCAGAAAATAAAGGTAGGGGTTGGGCTGAAATCTTAAACGTGGATTTGGTTTGGGCTCTTTTTTTTTTTTTTTTTTTTTTTTTTTTTTGCTAACCTTATCCAAAATCCTCAATTCTATATCACCCAATACTGTAATCCGAAATTAAAAAGCACCCTAACGTATCGTGGTTTGAGTAGTATGTGAAAAAGATAAAAGCAGTTTAAGAGCAGAGATCTCACCACTCAAAACAAAACACATCAGAATGATTTTTAATTTTTGGTTAGAGTGTCTGGTGCTATAGTATTTTTCTATTAAAAATTGTTTGAAGTTGAAGATATAAGTGAAAATGAATTTTGCTGCAACGAAACAATATTTTTATGAGTTTCACAATTGGTTGATGTGGCTTGCACTATCTTTTTAAAATTTGATACAAAAATACTCAACTTTTCTATGCCATGGGCAAGAAAATTTAGTAAAATGAAGATGAGTATGATTATTATTTAGCTTTCTAGGAAAAATAATATATAAATATAATTTTTTCAAACCAAAAGTAAATTAATTAGATGATAATATGAGAGTGGACTTAAACTAATCAATGGGTTATTAGTTTGTTATTACTGCATTTGTGTAAAATATCCTAATTATGCCAATCTAATGCACGAGAGACATATGAGATTAGTGTGTTAAATACTTAAACCAAAATTGAAAGAGGTGCAGAAAGAAAACGAAGTCGTTTGATGCATATTCCAGTAACTATAGTTAGCAACAAATTATAACGGTCAATCTCCTTAATTAAATTTCAAAACTAATAAGAAAGCGAGAGAACAATAGGAAGAAGATAACGTACTAGATTTTTCCTGATTCTAGGGTTTTTGGGTATATTCTCTCTCTCTCTCTCTCTCACTCCCCATTTCACTGTAATGGCGGGTTTCTCTCTTTACACCTTCAATTCAACTCTTCCTTTTGGTTCTCTTCACTCTGTCTCTTCTTCTTCTTCTGTTACGAGTATCTATCAGTCTCAGCTGTACGGATTCTCACTCTCGAATCGCTATACCAGAGGAAGAATCGATAAGCGAAGAAGCAGTAGCAGCAGGTTCGTTGCTCAGTCGACGCACTCGAACCCTAAAATTCTCAAGTCGAATCGCAGGACACGGTACGGACAGTCTTTATCACCTTACGACAGTGATGACGAAGGTGATAGCTTTGGTGAAGATGAAGAGGATGATTGGTTGTCTGATGTGAGTTTTGCAGCTTCATTTGAGCTTGCGAATTGGTTTTTTTTTTTTTTAATCTTATGTTAATTACTATTTGGTTTGCATTTTGGAAGTGAAAATTGATTGCTTTTGCAACTATTATTTTTTTGTTTCAGTAGGAGGAAAAGCACTCTTTAGTATGTTTAGAAATCGTTTGGTTGGAATTTCAGAAATAGTTAGAATACTTTTTATTGCTTTTGGAAGCAAAACAAAGCGAGAAAATTACTTTAAAAAAATGTTAACCAAGCTGTATAAATAAACAATTTTATTTTATACGGGGCAAAAACAGTAGGAGGATAGATACAGTGTTTTATAAAATGGTTGATAGACATTTATGGATGTTCAAAGGGAATGGATTGTCATGTCACATGGAAAAGCATGCTCAGCCTGTATCTATGAACTTACTTGAGAGGCAATTGTACTCACCTAATTTATTGTTCATGTTTGAGCTTCTGATGGGTAAACTTTACTATGTTGTGACTGAGTGATTGACAATGCGGTCCGTGTGTGTGTTTCAATTTAAGGAAAGTGGTAGCAGGTTATTTGTGGTGTTTCTGGGGTTGAGATTATGAGAGTTTTTTTTTTTTTTTTTTAAGCAAAATTATTTTATTAAAAAGATGACAAGGAGGACATGTTGTCCGGATTTGGATTTGCTGTTGATCCTTCACTAAGGCACTACCCTAACACCCATAGAGAATGATAGTATGGTTACTAGCTCCTTTTGTATACAAATTGAAAAACAGTTTTATTCACAGATGGGCGTGTTGGCTTGATGTGTATGAGTTTGTTTTTTAATTTCTAAGTTAAAACTACTTTCAGTTTAACTCTAGGATGTATCTTCAGGATGAATTTACAGAAAAAGAAGAGTTTGATGCTGATCTAAAGAGATCTAAGTCACAGAAAGGAACCAGTGCAAGACAAGGTATGGTTTAAAGCATTTTGACAAGTTTAAGTGGATGATCGACTAACGGATGAATTTGTTAGTGCAGGTAACCAGAGACTTCCAGAAAAAGGTTGGGGGATAAGATCATTAAAATCTGGACAAATTACGGAAGGCCAATTAGATCTTCAAAATGGCAAGAATACCTTAGAGAGGAGTAATGTGGGAAATTCTTATCATACGTTAAACAAACCAAAGGATGTTGGTTCCTTCTATACAAATAGCAGGGGAAAGGTATCATGTATGGTAGCATAATGAGTTGACAAATTTTATTTTGAATGGTAACAAATGGGATGCCAAGGACTTTTATATGTTTTCTCTGATTGCAGCTGAAGGCAAGGAAGAATACTGGGAACAGATTTCCTCGACTTTCAGAAGAATTAGATTTGGATGAGAAATGGTTCCCTCTTCTTGATTACCTGAGCACGTTTGGACTCAAAGAATCACAATTTATTCAAATGTACGAGAGGCACATGCCTTCTCTTCAGATAAATGTAGTTTCTGCACAGGAAAGGCTGGAGTACTTATTGAGTGTTGGTGTCAAACATAGAGACATTAAAAGGATGCTTTTGAGGCAGCCTCAAATTTTAGAGTATACAGTGGAGAGCAATCTGAAGGCACATGTTTCTTTTTTGTTGAGTTTGGGTATCCCAAATTCCAGAATAGGGCAGATAATTGCTTCTGCTCCATCTCTATTATCTTATAGTGTTGAAAATTCATTAAAACCCACAGTGAGGTACTTGGTTGAAGAGGTTGGCATTAAGAACAAGGATTTAGGTAAAGTTGTGCAGCTGAGCCCTCAAATCCTGGTTCAGCGGATTGACAAATCATGGAACACTCGCTATTTTTTTCTTTCGAAGGAATTGGGAGCACCGAGGGATAGTGTAGTGAAGATGGTCACAAAACATCCCCAGCTCCTTCATTACAGCATTGAGGATGGATTACGGCCTAGAATCAATTTTCTACGGAGTATTGGGATGCATAATTCAGACATCTTGAAAATCTTGACTAGCCTTACACAGGTCACTTTGCTTTTCATGAGTAGATTGAAATTTAAATTAACTGCCATTCTTTCTTCTTTTTTTTTCCTATTTTTTTTCTTTTTTTGCATGTGTTGCTGAAAGTGGCTCAATCTGCTCGCCTTAATCTTCTTTTTTCATGTTGGCTATTGCAGGTATTATCTCTATCACTGGAGGAGAATCTAAAGCCTAAGTACATGTACTTGATTAATGAACTTCGAAACGAGGTGCAATCCTTGACCAAATATCCTATGTACTTAAGCTTGTCTTTAGAGCAGAGAATTCGTCCTCGCCATAGGTTCTTGGTTTCCCTAAAGAAAGCTCCAAAGGGGCCATTTCCTCTGAGTTCATTGGTTCCAACTGATGAACGCTTCTGTCAGCGATGGGCTGGAAGTAGTTTAGATAACTATCTGGCCTTTCGGCAGAGCTTACTACTCCAGGATTTTGCGAAGAAATATGAAAGGAAAGGATAAGACACTAACTTCAAGCTTGTCCTAACTCTGCTAACACGAGTATTGGAAGAGCTGAGTGGTCTCTCCAGCAGTTTCAGTGACAGAAATCATTGTTTTTATGAAGCTGTTCAAGAGGTTTCAGGGTAGATCTCAGAATTTTCCAAATATCTATGAACCTGTGGTAGGTCATTTACTTGCTTGCTGACATATTTCATGGATTGTTCAGTTCTCATTTTAGTATATGTAAATGATATTATGACCTTGTTTTCAGTTCCATAATCTGTGCGGAAACTGGTCCAGTTTTGTGTACACAGCTGACATTTACATTGTCATTCTAAGGCATGTAGATGTGGTTGTTTACTAACTTCTGATGCTTGAAAATTCAAGTGACATGAGTGCCAAATCTATAAAGGTTAGTCGCTGATTTTATTAAACGGGCATAAAGATGCAAATTGTGTGTGGCACAAGGACAGCATTCCAATAGCAAACTGGTGGCTAGATGCTGGAGGTTGTGCATACAGTTTGACGGTTCTGTTGAATGAGATCCCTCACTCTTAAAATTTTGTTTTATTAATGAAGTACAACATCCTGCATCTATGCCTTTGTGCCATTGGATAGTCTTTTTATCAGATAAACCCAGTGGATGGATACCTTAGATTTCCACTTCCATAAACTGGTAAATTATTTATTTGTCAGAGGTAATGTAACACAGTTTTCCAAAATCTTTAAGCAAATTGTTTTTTATAGAGGCGTCTATCTTCAGATCCTCTATTTGTTGATCATGATTATATGTTTTCTAACGTTTTGTTACTTAATTTATCACAGGTTTTTTTCCTAACTGCAATTTTTCAAGAGAGCAATTTGAAGATGCTAGTTGTATGTACTGCAAGTTTTGTAGGTTAAGGAACACTTCCATACATTTTTTTACTCATCTGTGATACTTGTACCTCTTTTCAATTTCTTATGTTACATCACTTAGATGTGCTTTTGTTACCTGTGATCCTCAAGAATCACCACTGAGGGGTGGTGGGATTGGTTGTAAAATACTGTTCATTTCCTATTATTTGTGTTTATTTTATTTTTTAAAGTTGCTTCATTTCCTTTGCTGCCTGTGTTTTGGTTACTTGAATGATATGTGCCATTGTAAGCTTTTGTCTCTATGATAGATATCAGTCCATCTGGAATGAGGGCATACTGGTTCAGCCAATCAAAGTGGGACAATCTACTTTGGTTCACTAAAATTTTATTAATTTGTAGAACTGCTTTAATTTTTCATTTCCAGTAAATGAACAATCATAGTTTTGCTGTTATGTTCTCTCTTCTTTTTTCATTTTTTGGGTTTGCTTTTTATAAGGTTTTAAGTTGGTTCTTGAACATTTTGGTGAAGTAAATTGGGTAATTCATAAACATCCAATTAAAATTGGTGGAGTTGTTTAAATTTATAATTATATCTTATTTTATCATTAAGTATAATTGTTTTATCTACTCAACACCTTAGAAAATTACTTAAAAAATAGAAAAATGAGGAGTTATTGATATTATGATGTATGTACAAGTGTTTACTCTTACAGTCTTACCTACTATAAATGGAATATCAATGTATTGACAAAATGATCTGTATTACCCTAACCTCTTGTAAAATTCTATTATTATTATTATCTTTTAGAAAGTGCGGACTTGATTTGAACCCCCAACCTTCTCCTTCAAAGAGGGCAAGAGGTACCAGCTAGGCTACGGGACAAATGATAGTATATTAATTATGTTAAGTTGTTTTATACTGACAGGCGCATTTGGATATACTCAACTGCCTTGTGATTGTGATTGGCCTGTTCCAGAGGGTAAAAACTTTTAAGTAGGGTATAGACACAGCTATATTCGTGTTAAATTATGTTGTTCACTGGAGGGTCCTCTCGAAGTTCACCAATCACAAGAAATTTGAGTTGGATACCCACCCCCACCCTGAAAGCCGAAACTTGTTTTCTTAAAACATGTTTTTCTTACTTTTGAATCCCTTCGTCGAATGGTGAACAAGACCATTGATTGTTGCAAGAAACTAGAAATGTGCTGTTTAATAAGACCAATGATTGGTGTAAGAAACTAGAAATGGAGTGAGAAAGTAGGGTTAGTCGAATTAAAGATTCAAATATCTCGTTGAAAAAAAAAAAAAGATTGCCACGTCTCTTTCAGCTGTTTTTGTTTTTTCTTAAGCCATTATTTTCTTTCAAAAATGAGACTTGTGGCTAGAATTTAGCAAGTCATCCAATCAGGTCAAATAGGGATATTTTATTGGAGGGATTGATGGATACGTGCCAAAAGATGATTTAGACGAACAAAGAATGGATACAAGGAATGGGACAAAGTGGAACGATGCAGGTTGTTTTCATATATCTACTTCAAATAACCTGCTGCCTGTGTCCTACATTTATTTATACATATTTGTTTATTTCTACTCATTTAAATTGTGGCATAGATTGTTGTTTTAGCCATGTTTTGTTTTGCTTTTAGGGAAAGTTTTTATCTTTTCTGCATGTCATTTTATAAAGCATGATTGTATTGCTGTGTCTTTTTCAAAGGGGAAGATCCTTAACACAACCATTCCTCTCTGTCACGTAACATTCTAGCTTGTCCATCACATTATCTGGCCAAAGGATCACGAACCCAACATAGCTAATCGATATTAGACTTTAGGCAGCGTTCTATGTTTTAGTGCCTCGCCGAGGTTAAATGATGTGCATTTGGTTGTCTTGTTCATCCTATTTTTCTAATAATTTTCAAGTTTCTCTGTTAATGTCGTCCAAGCGATGTGATGAATGAACTATCTCTTTTCTTTTTTAGCAAACTTTTTGCTTAATAATAAATGCAGCTGGTTGGGAATGTCATAACATTGGCAGTTGCATCCACAATTGTAGAGGAGCCATTGACTTTGGCAGTTCCAAGGCCTGTCTCAAATGCATAAAACACAATGCCCCAAACCCTTCCTATCTGCAGAGGAGCCATTGACTTCCTCTTATATGCATGCGCGCAGTGGGGGGGGTGAGAGAGAGAGAGAGAGCTTCAATGACAGTGTTTCCTCCCATGTTAGCATTGTCATGTGGTAAGATGCATCGAATTTGCCATTCCAAGCACACATCCTTCGCAAGAACTAAAAAACAACTAAAAGATTGTGGGAAACCTTTCTTAAATTCGGGCGTAAAAGTATCAAAAGAAGATCTTCTAATCCTTTTAAGGTCGTATATAAATCTAATTAATTTAGGCACCGTTTGGATTTGTTTTTGTAAGTACTTATTTGCTTTTTAAAAAATTTTCTAAGAAATTACACATTGCAAATTTAAAAAAAAAAACCAATTAAGTACTTATAAAAAAACAAATCCAAACGGTGCCTTGCCCCCTGGCATGAGCTTTTGTCAAAACAATGTTAGCAACAAAAACAATTTTGAGTGGATTCAATAATTAAACAAAACCCAAAAACCACAAACTACAAAAATAATAATAATAATAATTTGGGGAGGGGGTTGGGGACAATACCTGCATGCATTTATCTCAACTTAAAGACCGTTGGAATCAATCAAACGAATCATATCCGATGATAAGGACTATTCAATAATATCCAACAAGCCCATTTGCATGAACTGGATGTAAATCCTACCGTAGATTCCAAATAAGATCACATTCACATTTATTAGTCATAAGACATTTAAAACCAACTTAACAGCTCACAATGGATTAGTTATTGTATCAAAGCTTGAAGATGTCATGCAAATCAGATGATCAAGCATGCAGACATTGTAACCCATGCATGAATTTGAAAGAAAAAAAAAATGATAATGCAAAGGTGACACCACCATCTGTGTCATCACAAATAAAAACCATCCTTTTTGTATTCAAGAGATAGAGAGATGCAAAAAACTAGTAAAAGATGCCATTATATAGTGTGAAAATTGACAGCTGAAAAAAGAAAAAAAAAAAACATTTTTTTCTAAATTGGTATAAGATGCTGCTACTACTCCTGTTGTTGAAAGTTATTTTCATCTATTGCTCGGCGTTACAGAGATTCTAAACATATTACTACCTCTCTGAAACACTGCATATATTTCTAAGTTTTTCTTTCTTTGTCCCACTAAAGACTATAATTACATTTCTCCATTCTAAAGATCCAGTCCTCTTCTTTCTGTGAAAACGTTTAAAAAACTGTAGCTGTAGAGCCTCCTTACATTGTGCTTTTCTGTACCATATTCTTTGCTACTTCCTTCAACCCTAACAGGGAAGAGATGTTTCCAATATGTTTGTTCTTACGCAGGTATATGTACTAGCAGGGAACCTTGATTGATTGACGAACAAGTCGAGAAAGGTAAAAAGGGGTGGTAAAACGAAAAAGAAAATTCTGTTTTGTATCGAACCAAAGATGTCACCTTCAAAATTAGTACTCTTTAACTCTTCTATAATTTTCTTCAGTATGTTGCTGGAACCTATATTACTGCAGAAATGCTGCTTGCCATTGGAGATGCAAATGGGCTCTCTGGGAGGTCAAGTCCCTGGCTGCTGGTTTAAATGAAGACACAAAAAAAAAAAAAAATACAATTATGTTCTACAAAGAAAGCTATCAATTCAACATAAATGTAAAGAAAGAAAGTTGATTTTTGTTCAGAGTCAGCCATGAGAAAACTAGAACTATGATGCAAATGTGCAAAGATGGCGCAATGTAGGAGAGAAGGAAAAAAAAAAAACTCAAAAGAAACCACTGTCGCAATCTCAGCCCAGCCACTCAAAAGAATGGCAAGATTATCAATAAAAATTTTGCTCAAAGACTAGGGTTGCGAGACTAAATGGAGGTCGGTTCTCAATGTCTTTTACATTGATATGTTGCCAACCATGAGCGCTAAAAAGGAGTGATAAAAGTTCGATTCGTACCTCTCCTGGTCAATGTAATTAGAGCCTGCTGGCATATGCTTATCATCACTTGTTGAGCCATTGTTCAGAATATCCAGCAGATAATTGAACCGTTCTGTAGATGGGAACTTGGAATGATCTGCACAAGCTGCTGTTTATATTAAAACAGGAAAAATGGAAAATATTAGGGAGAGGAACAGAGATGGTGAATGAGGGGAAAATACGAGAGACACAAAATTGACTTTTTTAATATATAGTCATATAGATAGATAATAAGGATAAGAGACCTTCTGAGACTTCCAGTTCATCCATGCAGTAGCCAAAATAGCGCTGATTGCCCAGAGGTTTCCGCACTGACTGCAGCTCTGCTAGGCGCCTCCTCTCAAGTTCGAAAGCCTGCTCCTGCTCTTCCAGAAGCTGCTTCCTGAGCAATCTGGAGGTCTCAGATCCTCTTGGCACTAAAAGAAACATATATTCGATGGTATAAATACACTGTAAAGATTATTAAATAATCCTACACAAGAAGACTCATTGGGTGAAAACCAAGGACAGTTTAGCAATGATTGTGCCATTTATTTGATACATGTAGCTTTATTCTGCCAAGAGAGTTGCTATATGTCTGAAAAAAATATTCCAAATGACGTAGCCAATGATCCAAGCCTTTCATTTATTATCACGGAGAGGGTTTGATGATAAATGGGAGGCTTGGATTCAATTGAGACACTTCTTTTGGACGTTTAGCATTTTCATTATGTTAATTTGTTATTTGTTTGGGGGGAGGGGGGACGGAAAGTCCTATTCGAATTAATAAAACAACAGAAGATCATACTCACTTGAGTTAGGCTCAGAATCCGTGTCTATATAGTGTGAAGGGAAATACATCTGAGGTTCAGTTTTCTCCAGGTACTTCCTGCAAAAGAATAGAACTCCACATTAGAGAGTGACAGAGAGTTGCATATCCCTAACAATACCGGCATCGGTCCAACAGGAATTTAGCCACCACAAAGTTTGCAGAGTTAAAAGCATAGAAAATCCCCCATTCGAAATGTTTATATATGCTACCTCACAAAAAATGCATCAAGGCAAATGCTTGAACCAGACACACCTTGAACTGAGTCAATTTAGATACCTGAGAACTCTAGAAATGAACTGACAAAATTAGTAAAAAAAATACCTTAATATTTATATTTACCAGCATTGTATAGATTAATACATTCAACATCATCCAAAAAATGATCACCAGCTTCATTTTTAACAATAACATACAAAAAAATTGTTTCATAATGCAAATCCTATTAAAATATTTCAAGTTCTGAAGATTGAGGTTCTGGTTGATAATCTAAACTGAAACTGTTCTGACATTGCTGTTTATGATCACTTAAAATTTAATTTTTGTAGAGTACCATTGCTGCTGAATTGTTGAACCCATATAAAGGGACTAAAGACATTGTAAATTTGGAAACTGGACTTGGTTCTGGTTGAAAAGACAAAACAATTTACCTGTCAACAAGCTTTGACTTTTCCCTGTACGGTTTCACAAGAACGCGAGCATCACAAACAAAATGTGGGTTTCCCTTTGCCAAAATCACCTTCACAGTATCAGCACAGACAAAAGTTACAAAACCAAACATCCGTTTCTGTTGGCAGGGAATCCTCACATCGTCAACTGGCCCAAAGGTGCTACAAACAAAACCCGACACAATAAGCAAACTTAAAAGCACTGAAAATTAGGATACAAATAAGCCTACAACATCTTTCTCATCAGTCATAACATTTGTTTTGAGATCAAATTACTTGAAATAGTTCGAGACGTCTTCCTCCGTAAAAGTGCTTTCAGCGGGAAAAGTTAGATATATCTGCCGGGATCCACTAACAATTGGACCAGGGTCATTTCTCTCGCTCCGGTTTTCCATGTATTGTGGCACATCTTCTGCCAAAATTACTGAATGCTGCCCATGAGGCCTGTAACTCGGATCATAGCATAACCACACTTTAATTACTTATAGAAAATGTATGAGTAAGAAAACCAATGAAAGATCATATATTGCACCTATCAATTAGCCGAATGCTGTTCTTCAGTCGGGCAAGGAGCTTTGTCAAACTGTAACCAGCTTTACCATGTCTCTGACTCTCAGTGAGATATCCTTCTGCCTGAAGAACTTTTCCAAATTTCTCATAATAAATCATCGGCAATGAAGCAATCGAAACAGGCTGTCCTCTTCTTGATTTTAGTAGCTCTGTGATTTCCAGTTCTAACTTTTCAAGCGATCCGGGTAAAAACACATGATCTTCATTGACAAAGTCATTCGTATTGGTACCAAACATGTGAGCATAGCTCTCTGGGACAGCTTGTCCATGGTAATATCTACAGTTACTTCCATGCTTACAAAACCCCTTGTTGAAATAGTGACAAACCTTAATAGGAAATTCTGGCGAACTAGGAGATCTTCGGTTCACTCTACCACTTAATGCAGCTTCTGGGTAATAATATTCACTCGAGAATCCCGATATTCTTGGGTTCACTTGTTCCAATTGATCATCCAAACTCAAGAACTGAGTCTGGTTTTGGAGTTCAGATATCAATTCCGTGTACCCTAATGGTACAAAATCCGAATTATGAATTGATTGCTGCTCGGCAGGGAGCTGAGGATCCCAGTATGGTGTTGGGACCCGAAATGCAGCCGGAGTCTCAAAGGGCCGGGATGAAGCTGGCGAGAAAGGAGTGAACTGAAGGGGAATATCCGAAATGGGTGCCCGGTTCATGGAAGGTGAGATTGGACCTGTAACTGCTGGTTTTTGAACTAAGCCTAATTCAATTTTCGCTTTGAGTATCAAAGTGTAAATCAACTTGTCTGGACCAAAAGCCAACCGAATCATCTCTCGGCCACCATGGTCCTGTAAAAGTAGATACCCTATAATCTTTGTAACATTCTCCGGTTCTAACTTCTGTATCCTATTGAATACAACTTTTGTAGCCTCAGAACAATCCATCTAACATCTAGAGAGAGTATCTACTCACTGCATATAGAACACAATACAATGAAAGAAAATGAATAACTGCATATAAAAAGGGAACTTCGAAATCCAAGTTTAATATGGGTCTTGGACAACAAATCATATACGTGTATGTATATATATATATATGAAAAATATAAGAGCAAGGAAACAGATTTAAGTCAAAAAAGTACAGAATCTAAGTACTGTTCAACTTCAAACTGGCAAAGAAAAAGGTTCAGATCTAGCAAACCAACACAAGAAGCCTGTAAATAGATTCAACAACCAGAACAAAGGGATTTGTGGTTTTATTTCTTGTCAGATGCTTCATGTAAAAGAGACTCTATTCCATGGAAATCTAACACACGAGTTATACCCAAGAAAGGGAGGATATCCCTTCATTCGTATTGCTTCTCTCTCGTATTCTTTTCTCATGAAATCCAGAAAAGGAAATATATTTTACAATATTAAGTCTTAATAGTAAAATACAACCCCACATAAAAGCTGCAAGGATTGCCAGAAGAACCCTATCACAGCCAAAAAGAACTTTTTCTATCTCTGGAATAGAAATAATATAGTATAAATATGTAAATAAATCATATATATTGTGAACGAAATATCACAAATGTAAAGAAAATCTTCTTTCCAAATAGATTACAGAGAGAATCCTTTTAACCCAAAAAAAAAAAAAAAAAATTACAGAGAGAATAAATGAAAATCATAAACACACCCCCCATATTTTTCTGCACTAAAATCAGAAAATATAAAATCTCACTGATTAAAAGGGAGAAAATTACAAAAATAGTGTTCAAAAAGAAAAAAACATAAAGTATAATACAAGACCTATCTATAGTCATAAACGCTTCCCAACTCGGCAAACCCTATACTAAAAGATGTATATATATATACTAGAATAAAACCGTAAACTTCAAGTTATATTCAAACTCAAAACCCATTTCTATGAAATTTGAAAATTTTAAGGTTTCATACAAATTGAGAGGCAAAGACCCAGAAAAAAACACAACTCTGAGTCATTAGGGAAGATACCCCCATCAAAAGAATACATCTTTCCAAGAAAATCTCAAACAAAACTCTACAAAACAACTTCCGCAACACTCATTCAATCCAACCCATGAATGCAAAATGATAACACATATATATATATTATATCGACTACCTATGAAAGAGCAAAGCACAACACAGATCCAACATACCCACCAAATGTTTCAGTCTCAGTTGAGAGGAAGGGCAAGAAAATAGTCAGAAGAACCCATACAAACATTCAAACACCATCTTAAATACTCTGTGTGTGTGTCTTCAATTCTCTGCCAAAAACGACATCATCTTAATCTCCAAAAAAGCAAAATGACAGAAATGATGCTTTAAAGAGCACACACTGTTTTCAGTTCAAATCATTTATTAATAATAATAATAATAATAATAATAATATTTATTTATTTAATTATCATAATTTCATAAATAGCAATTAAAATTAATAACCCATTATATGTTATTAATTAGTAAATAGTTAATCACACTAAAAGTCTAAAACCAGTATGTAATTTATATTATTATAATTTATTTTTAAATTTTTGAAATTTACAGCTACATTTTTTTTTAATTTCAGAAAATTAAGGTAATTAATGGGGATTTTTTCCTAGATTTTCGAATTTGATGAGAACAACTAAAACACATATAATTACTTAACTACCCCCCACTAAGTTGCAAAACCCCATAAATATTTTAGATTCAAAAAATAAAATAATAATAATAATTTGGAAATTCCGATGTGCTAAATTTAGAAATTCAATTACACTTGTCGGCCTACAGCATCTTCTGAGTGGCACAGACGTGGGATTTTGTCTCATATGAAGGAGTTGATCCTCCTTAGTTATGAACCGTTGGATTATCTTAGAGATTCACAGTACATAAATCAGAGAGGAGTAGACATACTCCTTAGGAAAACTGAAAAAGTTTTTTGGTCACTACAAACTTTGTTTATGTATAAAACTCAGGAGAGGACATCATATGATTAATAAGGTGGCATAGAGCATCATATGATGACAAGGCCACTTGCACCCATGAGGTCCCAATTCTCTATTTTCTTGCTCTAGTTGGTGGGACCCCCTGTCCTTTTGGTGGGTCCAATTCTGTCTCATTATACATATATATATATATATATAGTCTATGGGCAGGACACGACCCCAATGCAGCAAATCAAAGAGTACCATTTGATGAGGAGGTGTCATATTGTGTTATTTTCTTTACAAGAGAAATTAAAAGGCAGAAGATTAAAGTGAGGATAGTTTGGTAATTGGCATATATAGATAAAAGGGTAATTAAGAAGGTTGAGGTGGGGTGACCGGTTCAACCGGCATAAGAGGAGGAGATTTACCGGTCAACGGATGAGATATGGAATGATCCTTTCAGATATAAATGGTGAAATGATATTTAAAAATCTTTGTTTCAAAATAATTAAACATATATGATGAGAGAGAAGCGGGCTATATCCGTTATAATTTCATTTCCACCTACCTCGTTTTAGGGTTTTGACCTTTTACTATTACTGTATTAGTATTAGGCTTCCAACCAGCGAAAAAGTTGCAGTGAGTCATAGTGCAGTGGTGTCCTAATCATGGCATATCATTATTTAGATTAGGTTAGGAAAGCAAGACCCACTCTTCTTTTGGATGCACTTAATTAATTTTGAGTGTTTGTCCATATCTCCTATTTATAAGTTTTGTTTATTTAAAAATTCTGTTATTTTTTTACTTTATCCAAAAATTATTTTTAATGAGAAACACATCAGTTTGTTCTTTGATTTTGTAGAGACTGATCATTTTGTGTATAGATTAATTTTTGAAAAGTGCTTGGAAAATCGATGCATACATCAATTTTTTGGAAGTACTTGGACTTTTTGGTTAAAAAAAAAAAAAAAAAAAAAAAAAACTTAAATATAAACTTTTGGATTAAGTGAAAAAGTGATAGGACTTTTGGATAAAAAATAACTAAAAATTGAACTTTTGGATAATTTTTTCATTAATTTTAATCTTAATCTTAATCTAATGGTTTTGTTTATTCAAATTAAAACAAATCCGTTTAGAGAGGTTGAGATTTCAAAACTCATTTAAGCAATAATTCATTAGGGTGGGACGGTGCCGACTTAAACAGTACCCTTTTTTTTTTGGATTATATACCCATAAGTTCCTAGTATGAATACTTTATAGTACTAAATTTATAAATTTTTTTTTTTTTAAAACATAACAAGTAGACAAAATAATTTAAAAATCTCAAAGTATAAGATTGAACTTCATGATATAAAGTTCTAAATTCATGGACTATTAGATAATAAATGATTATTATTATTATTATTATTTTTGGTTACATGGGAGAGGATTTGAACTCGTAAATTAGTCTATTCCTAACTTTTTTCCTACCCTCCTTCACCACCTAGGCTAAAACTGGGAGCTTATCCATATACTTTCACTTGAATTCGAGAAGACTCTCTCTCAAAAGTGAGAATATATGCAACTAAATTACATGCCACATGCGAATACGAGTTTTGGTTCAGTTATACATATATCTCCCTTCATGGGATTTATATCACTTGACAGAAGGGAAAAAAACAAAACAATAACCTATTAATACATATCGCTTGGAAAAAAAAGAATTACATTAGTGGTAATCTTTTTTGTAACTAAACAATAGAAATTTACTTCTATTTCAACCTCTTAATACTAAAAAATAATACTGTCTAAACACTTTTATCTTATTGAATTTGAGAACTCACTCTTAAAATAGAAATACATATCGATCTGTACTAAATTACAGCATCGTTGTGGTGTCTTATTCACTCATTGAGGAGATAGAATGCTTAAAGGAGGCCTTCAAAGTTTTGTAAGCCTTTATAACACTACCTATTATTGCAGGGTTCTTTCCTTGTCAACTGCCTTAAGATGTGGGTGAGTGAGTCCCAAGGGCAAAATTGAGTATGAGAAATTAATAAAATTTGACATGCAATTTAGCTATAGGGAAGAAATAAAGAAAAATATTCGAAATAAATAAATAAATATGAAGCTGACCCATGCACCAGCATTTGTCGTTTTCCATCCAATATATAATACATAATAAAAAATTGAAAAATTTTCATGGTTGTCATGCTTGTTAGACCATACCCTACTACAAATCTGTCCCTTTCAATGCCAATATATATATATATTAACACCATTCACATTTTCTATACACATAAATATATAATTATATTTACATAGTAGCTTATCGTCCTATCCAAGGGTTATCAATATATATAATGTATACCACGGTTATTATATTAAGAATACAAAAGTTACAAAAGGTATATACAGTTCACGTTAATTCTCACATAAACTTATGCGAGTTATGTGAGGTATACTGGGTTCAGCTAATGTGACTATTTTGAAAAACTGACAGTTAAATTAAATATTCTTCTTACACAGGTCATATATATCAAAAATTACAGTGATTCGAACAGTCAGTTTAAAAAAATACAGACTGTGAAAAGCTGCACCTCTACCTTTTTTTCCAATCAGATATTATTGTTATAGCTTTTCAGTCTACGAAAAATTCATTTTCTTAACTATTAAAATAGATTGTGGTAATTGAAGTAAGCTTTATTGACTAATGATTGAAGTAAAAATATTTATAGGGTTGTTGCGATGATTATAAATTAATTAAGAACTAATGCACCTTAATTTATGGAGTTAAAAGAAGTCTTGAAGTGAACGATATACCGCTCGTGGGTGGTCCGTATTAATTTGTTTGACATGTTCTTTTGGCATGACGTGGATGTGCCACAATCATTAAATCAATAGCGATGGTCTAAGAAAATGATCGATGGCATATATTTTAAATTAATAAGGTCACAGCCAAATTCATGGACTGTTGTCTAATTATTGCAAATTCATGCATGAAGCATTCTTCTAAGGGCGTGTTTGTTCAATTCATAAAAATGAAATAACTTGATGAAGTACATTTTTTCTTTGGATGGATTTTAAGCATTTTTTAAGGTTAATTAAGGGCGCGTTTGGATAAGCTTCTACTTCCTATTTTTCTACTTTTAAAAGATAAAAGTAAAAAAATGGAAGTTTTTTTATATTTTTTATAGTGAAAATTTTTGTAGTTACTTTTAAAAATTGATGAAGCAATAATTTCTTATTATCTTAACTTTTTAAATAACTATCAAATTTTTTACACCTTAAACTTTTATCTTTTTACTTTTAAAAGTAAAAAAACAGAAAGTAAAAGCTTATCCAAACGAGCCCTAATATCTTCATCTTTCCACATACTCCCCCTATCATGCATTGAATGATTTAAGCCTTCAAATTTTATATAAAACAAAACAAAATCATTCCATTTGCATTGATCCTTGATTAATGGAATGGAATGGAATGGAATGATCCAAATTTATCTAATCATTTTTTAATTAATTTAATTATCCTTAATTGTCTATGGGACCCATTAATATTTGTTCTTTAAGAATTTTTAAAAAAATTTCTCACTAACAAGTCACTATCTTATATACATTATACAAAGCTCGGGTCATGAAGTCAAATAAAATATACATTTTCAATAATGCCCTCAATAATTTTTTATTTTTTATATTTAAAATAATTTAAAAATTTTATAAAACCCATTGTGTAATCTTTAATTAATAAACTTCCATTAGTGTTCATCTGCATCATCCCCTCATATTTTATTTTATTTTTAAGATTTTTATATAGTATAAGAAATTTTTAGGTTCACACGAGCGTTTAGATTCTACATGGGACATCAACTCTCCCTCTTGACCAATGGAGTTCATATTTCCTTACTATAAAGTAAGAATTGCACATGCATCGCACGTGCTACAATGGTCTGGCAAGCAATTTTTTTTTTTTTTTTTTCTTTTTCAATCCTGGAGGACGTGTGATGATTTGGTATACGTTGAGGCAATCTAATTATAAATTAAATATGAAATATAGGATATTTATATTTATATATAAGTCAATTAAACCATTTTGCCCATAATTAGGGTAAGATTTTCAACATGGCCCACCACCCTTTATTTTTAACATGCAAAGGTCCCTTTTTTTTTTGGATAATTATGCAAAGGTCCCTTTTGCTTAGCTGCTTCACATGTTTTCACCTAATCATTGTGAGATTTCCAGGCAACATATGGTATACATCTGACAAATTAACCTTGCAAAAGCTAGACAAAGAGAGAAGTATACTCTCTCTCTCTCTCTATATATATATATATATATAAAATGCATGTATCTATGCCTCCCTCCCAATTCAATGCTAAAAATCTAATCCACACAAATATCTGTTGACCTATGGTGGGGTGCTGACACCATGTCATGTACGTAGGACTTGCAATGTCACTTCTGCAGGCACGCATTAGGGCAAATTGGTGTCCAGATGTACCAGAATAGCCATTTACCCAACTAATATGTCTCCAATTAGCATGGAATAGTAGACTTGATCAAGGATTGGATAGGTCTAGTCTTGAGTCCACCACATTGATAGTCATAGTATAGTTCAAACTAATATGATTTTTAGTTCTGTAATTTAAGTAGTATCTCTATGACTCTATCCAAAGGAGAAGGTTGAAATTTTGATTTTCAAATGGGCTTTTAGAAAAATTGGTCGGAACTTATCTTATGAGACATGAGGGATGATGACCTTCTTAATTTTCTTTTATTTTTTTATCTTTTTTTGTGAAGTGTGCCTACGTGGCAATTCATGTCAATCAATCATGTAAGTTGAAATGCAAGTTGGAGACTAAAAAGTCTAGAATAGTAAGACGTGAAGAACCACTTTTTAAACAAATAGTTGGAAAAAAAAAAATCCCTTTTGTACAAAACTGAATATATTTAGAGGGTATTTGACAAACTTAAGAACTTGGCTGGCTGAGGATAAATTTGTTTGATTTTTATTTAATACTGTTTGGTAAGTACATTTTTTCTGTAAATTAGTTCAATCTTGTCTAAAAAATAAGGCATAAACACAGTTTTTTTTCTTTAAACTAACTATAAACTGATTTACATAAATACTATATAACAGAAAAAAATCAAAACTGACTAGACCTAGTTTTTGAAGTTCCCAAACAAGCTTTTACTAAAAAGAAAAACACATCATATAGTAGTAAAATCAAAGCTAGTAAAACTCATCTTTTGTTAATCGAATATTAATATTATCCAAACAACTCTTAAGTATAGTAATATTCTATAACCAATATCGGATCAATTTTTTTTTTGGGGGAGGGGAGGTTTGTTTTGAGATATAACTATGGAGGATTTAAAACAGCTTTGAATGTGTCAAGATAACTTCCTAGTATGTTGAATTGGCAAAGACAAAAGTGTCAACACTGTATTTAAAATTTTAATAGGGTACCTAGCTACTAACTTCAATTGGTAGGTAAAATTAATTTATTAGACTTCTCTCACACTAAAAATGAAAGGTAGGTAAATATGCCAAGTTGGGAAAAAACCTAATCAGGTGTCACTTAATGAGAGACATCTCCTAGTCACTGTTGACATTACAGCAAACACTGACTCCTTCCTACTCCATTGTTTCCAACAATTTGCAAGGCTATTTTTGTATTATTGTTAGATATTTTTCAGTGGAGGCAAGTGACAACAATCTAAACAAAAGGCCCACATCATGTGCCACATCTGTCATTGTGATTAAGGCAGCGAACAAGCATACGTCGTCACGATGCTGAATCATCGATGGGATCGTGGGTTCGGCATCGTGGGGACGAGATCCTGCATGTGTGTGCAATATTAGAGACCACTTTTCACGGTATGAGTATCATATGGATACGATACTTCAATAAAGATTAGACAGTATCCTTTTTCTGATATTGACATAACGAGCGAGAGCAAATTATTAGATTTTGATAAAATATATGAAAGTATATGATAAACAGTTGAGATTAGGGAAGACCTAACGCATGAATGAGAATGCTGCATGCATTTCTGTTTTTATTTTTTCAATTTTTTGTTTTCAAATAGTAGGGTCTAGTTTCGCGCCATAACATTTTCCTTTTCGCGCCCTAACATATACCAAAGTGGCTGATTGTTTACAAAATCAACAGGCAAAGGTTCATGCCCATATGATATATGGGCTTGGCAACATGGTTGGATATAGCTAATCGAAATTAGACCTGTTGAGGGGAATGGGCAATTCTGGCCCGACCCAACCTCGTCGGCTTTTAAGACTGAGCGCTTGAAATAATTCAAGTTAATGATTTGCTGGTCCGTTGGTCGAAATGAGATGACATTTTTTTTTTCTTTTGGCATTCTCTTTATAGTGGATTTTTCAATTTACAGCATTTTAATTTTTTGTTCTTACTCTTTCTGTGATCCAAATATAACTTAAATTTGTTTGGATCTTGGGAAAGTTAGAGGGAAAAGAGAGAAAAAATATTTGTTTTTATATAGTTTTTATAGTTTTCCTTTTCGTTCTGTTATTCTTTCCTGAGATCCAAACAGACGCTAAGTGCCAAGTCTATTTAGAATGCCAAATTGTTGGTTGGTTATTTTACATTTGTTGGGCTAAGGCATGGCTGGGTTGGGGGTTAATGGGCTGTGTCATGTCGGGTGGGTAAGTGGGTCATGTCGAAGCCAAGCCCAAACTCAACCCTATGAATGGAATGGGTGGCCAAAGACACGCCAAAGAAATGGGTTGCCAAATGGGGTTTCTATCTCAAATCAAGTTGTTCGGATTTAATTTGAGATTGATTCAATAAAAAAGTAAAAATTGTTCAAGCTTGGTCATAGGATAAACTAGTCAAGTTGAAATCTTATTTTTTAATTCATTAATTTGTTTAGCCAAGGTCGAGCAGAGTATTACTTAGCTCGATATGTTCATTGATACTTTAAATAATTAAATTGATTTAGCTCATTTGAGCTCGCTCATAAAATAAATGAGTAAAGGTCAAATCTTATTTTTGAGCTTATTAATTTATTAAGTCAAGTTTGAACAACCTACTTTTTGAGCGGACTTAACTTGTTATTGACTCTACTCCTCAGGCTGCGTTTGGCTAAGCTTCAACTTTCAATTTTTTGCTTAACAATGTAGAAAAAATGAAGTTTTGGTAATGAAGCACATTTGGTAAGTGAAAAAAATGAAGTTTTGGTAATGAAACACGTTTGGTAAGTGACTTCTACTTTTTCCTACATGAAATAAATTTTGTGGGATTCCAAAATTTGTGGAAGCAAGTTTTTCTTGTTACAAGAAAAACTTGCTATTCACAACTTTTTAAAGTAAAAAAAGAAAAAAGAAAAAAGAAAAAAAAAAAAAAAGAGGAGCAAAAGGCCAACATTCGCGCGGATCAGAAATCGAATCCTCATAGTGAAAAAAAAGTTCATTCTCTCTCTCTTTCCCTTCCATCTCTTCGCCACCGACAAATTTGAGCCAACGTCGACATCGTCGCATGCTTCCACCATCCCCATTCCTCCACCGCAAAGCTTTCTCTCTCAACCGTTTTGGAGCTCTCTCTCTCAATTGTCGTGGTGCTTCCTCTTCAACCATTGCTGCTGCTCCACCGTCTTTGTTGCGGTGCTTCCTCTTCAACTGTCGGCCATCGACATCTACACCGTTGATCTGTTAGTTTCTTCCCCATGTTTCATTTTCAAATTCATTTTTCCATCATTGGATCACTTTACATCTGAGGGCTAACAAAGAATGTAAAATGAGAAGTTTTCCACCATTGGATCACTGTGAGATTTAACATAATTTAAAAGTGATAGCAATTGAGACTTCCAAACGTGCTTCTTACCTTAAAAATTTTGATAGTTGAAGCAAAAACTTAATTCTACTTCAAAAATTTTAAAAGTAGAAAAATGATAATTTATCCAACGGCACCTTAACAAGCCCATGTGGATGGGACCGATGCTTAGAAAGCAAACTCCAATTTTAGTATAATCCAAAAGATTTGTTCGGAATTCTAAAAATTGATCCGATTGTGTTTTTATAATAATTAATTAGATTGTTAAAAATAAACCAATTTACAGTTGGGTTAGAAAGAATTATGCTTAAAATTGTGTTTATATATATACAAGTAGAAAAATGTTCTTACGAGGGATACCCCATTTTAACTAAAATCAGCTAAGACCCTTTAGCCATTAGATTGAAATCTTAAGATGAATCACGCATTAAGTGAATGAGAATCCAAGGGATTGTGTTCTTAGCTGATTTTGGTTAAAATGAGGTATAACTGATAAGATCGGGACTCTCTCTCTCTCTCTCTATATATATATATATATATATATATATATTTGGATAAAGTTGAGTACATTTACAGAAATAATAAATTTACCAAAAAGTGGTAAAATAAAAATATGTGAAACTTATCTTTTTTCATATTTTTCTAGGTTGGAGTTGGATTGGGCTAGAGACAAATCCATCAACTTTAGGATTGGATTTTGGGCTAGCCCTCAACCCGACCCACCTAAGTGGCAGCACCGCAGTACTGATTGTGGTCAAGTATAGACTCAACACGGAGAAGAGAGAACCCTCTCAAGGCCGGATCTAGACTCTCTCTCTCTCTCTCCTCCTCTTCCGCCCTCTTTCTCTCTCTGTTTTTTCTCTATCAATCGATCGAAGATAGAAGAGAGCTCGTATGTGCATATTGGTGTATTTCATCACTCCCAATTTCGCAATTCATCAAAATTTCTAGGGTTGTTTTGGTGAGTACAATCAGACGCACCTTGGGGGTTTAGACTTGCTGTCACTCTGCAGCTCGATTTCGTACTACTCAGGCGAATCTCCGGCGAGATCTCCGATCAGGTCATCCTCCACGACCACATCTCAATCATGCTTATTTTCTTTGCAATCGCTGATATAGATACCTCCGAGGTTAATTGGATCATTATGCGTTTTGACTCATTATCACCATTGTATTCTGAATTTTTTTATTCAGTTCTTTGATTTGATCTTTGAATTAAATTAATATTGATTGAGTGGCCATTTTGTTTGATCATCATTGACACTGTTGTGGGATTCAATAATTAGGTTTCCAAGGTAGGGGATGCATGCAGATTTCTTAATTATGCTTTATTTGCTCAATTACATCTGTATGCAACTGATTTTGTGATGTTTCCGTGGGGTCTTCAGCTGATGGCCTTGGTGAAAATCTGTGTGTGTGTGTGTATTAAATCAAGTTTTGTTGTAAGAAAAACTGGCAATTAGGTAGCAATTACAATTCATTATCATTTGAGTTTGCTATGTCCTACCTCAAGCTGCTTATTAAGAAAAATTAGCATTTGGGTACTGAAATTATTGATTATTATTATTATGTTTATTATTTCTTCTCTCCTACAGTCCTATTTACTCAAAAATCAAAACTACTCAACACAGGATGGTGGCAAGTTTAAAATGGTTGAGCTGTTGAATTCAAATCAGTGGTTTGGGCACCCCTGTAATTGACAAACAAGGCATCTTTCAAGAAACCTGCAAGTGAAAAAAATTGATTATGATTGTTAACTTACTTTATGAAAAGGTTCATATGCACCAATTATATGCTTATGTAAGCTTATATTCCCCAATTACATGCTGGTCTAATTGTATCCTAGGGCCTTCTTATGTGACCTTAGCGTAAGAAGTTTGGTGTTAAAGCCACCCCGTGGCCCGTGCTAAGTTTTGTGGGTAGGGGTAGGACTGTAGGATTAGGTGTGATGGAAATTACTGATGTTCTTAACTGTACTAAAGGAAAGTACCCATACATAGCTATCAAAAAGAAGGAAAAAAGAAAAAGAAAAGGAAAAAACACCCTTATATATATATATATATATATTGCTTGGGAAATTTTTTTTTTCCAAACCTAACACCTGTTGATCAAAATTTCTAAACCTTAAATTGGAATCTTATATACGCGGAAATTCCTTGTGAGTTTCTGCTACAGTGAACTGCAACATAAGAAAGAAACCAAAAAATAAATAAATAAATAAATAAAAATCACTAATTACAACTGGAATGATTTAAAAAAAACTATGAAAAGAGTCCCAGTTAACAAAAACCATCGGGTTTTTCCATTCAAAAAGATACCTATCTAAGTTTAACTTTATATCTATGTTAGACATCTGAACCACATAAAGAATTCTGCTATTCTACACTAACCAGAGTCCTAAAAATTGAATGAGGTGTCATTTTCCAGACTGATAACGGACCTCCATTCATGCTTCAGTCATCTGATCCTAATGTTGTGAATTTCACTTTAACCTGCAATGTAATGACATCAAAAGTTTTATATTGCTTGTTGTGGCAGGTTTAACTCATGGGAGCATAGCTATCACAAGGAGATTGAGTAAATCAAATGAAACCCATGGGAACTGAAAATTCTGGTCGTCCAAATTTCCCTGCAAGACCTGCTGCTACACCCTTTGCACCTGCTCCCCAAACTACAATGCCATTTTTATCATCTGGACCTGTGGTTGGATCAGAGGCCTCTGCTTTTAGACCAGCCCCACCAACTGCTTCCCAGACTTCAATGGCCTTTCCATCATCTGGGCCTCTGGTTGGATCAGAGGCCTCTGGTTTTAGACCACCTTCTCGGTCTTATAATCCATCAGTGCCGCCTCCACCATCATCATATGTTCCACCAGCTGGAGGACCTTTCCCACGTTTTCCAACACCACAATTTCCGCCAACAGCTCAAGCACCCCCTGCACGTGCTCCACCTGTGGGGCAGTCAGTTTTGTCCCCACCAATCCAACCTCCTGTAGGTCAAGTTCTATCGCAGTCAGTTGCCTTCCGTACCCAGCCCCAGATTTCTCCGGTGCCAATGGGATCTCCTCCTCAAAGTGTAAACCTTGTGCCATCAAGTGTAATTGTTCCTCAATCTCCATTAGATTCATCAATTTCAGCTCCCAGACAAACCCTGCATTCATCTTTGCCCCCTCTGGAGTCATCTTATCCTGCTGCCAGAGCCACTTTGCAGCCATCTTTTCTTGGATACCCAAGTAAGCAAGCTAATGCAGTCTCACAACCTCCATCAGTGCAGTCTCCTTTTCTTGCTCATCAAGGAGGTTATGTACCAGCCCCACCTGCACCATCTCCCCCTTATCTTGCTCATCAAGGAGGTTATGTTCCACCTCCACCGCTAGCAGCTCCATTAGGCCTGCATTCAAGGGAACAAATGCAACATCCAGTCTCTGGACCTCCTATAGGTGCCGTTCAAGGTTTGATTGAGGACTTCAGCTCTCTCTCTCTTGGGTCTGTTCCGGGATCAATTGATCCAGGACTTGATTCTAAAGCATTGCCGAGGCCATTGGACGGTGATGTGGAGCCAAATTCTTTTGCTGAGATGTATCCCATGAATTGCAATTCTAGATATTTACGGCTTACAACTTGTGCTATACCAAGTTCTCAGTCACTGATTTCAAGGTGGCATTTGCCTCTTGGAGCAGTTGTTTGTCCTCTTGCAGAAGCACCTGATGGGGTTAGTATCTCTGTTCTGAGGATCATTAGGTTGATTGATACGGACGTGTTATAATTACCGCATCTTTTCAAACTTGTCTTATCTACTGTTTTATTTGTTCTTCTTTATTCAGGAGGAAGTGCCAATAGTTAATTTTGCTCCAACTGGCATTATTCGTTGTAGAAGATGTCGAACTTATGTGAATCCGTATGTGACATTTACAGATGGTGGAAGAAAATGGCGTTGCAACATCTGTGCTTTGCTTAATGATGGTAAATTTCAACTAATCATTAACATAAAGAACATATTATTGCTATACGGAGGTTTTTAGGGGCACAGAAGATATGATAGCTTAATAATCAATTTCATACTCGATGTGCTCAAACTTTTGAAAAAGATGGACTTGTTCCATATATATATTTGTCTTTTTTAAATAGGCATTTATGCAACAGCAATCTCATGGGGATAAATTCTTAGCCAGAGCTTTTCGGTTTCTTTCTCTTTGTTGAAAAATTTCTTTTCTTACCCATGGGAGAAAAGTTCTAAACATACAGAAATATTTAAAAGCTTCTGGATATAGATTGTGGTGTTATTTGCTTTTCTATTTCATTGGTCAGTAACCTGCGTCATTTAGCTGTTTCTTTCTTCGTTGACTTCTTTTTTTTTTCTGTAACCAATTTAATATATATATATATATTGGCTTGACTAGAATTTTTCATATATTTTTTAAAAATAGATTTTTTTTTATATGGTTTGTTGTTATACTTAAAGCATGCTTGTAAATTTTCAAAAAGTGATCCCACCACTTAATGGTCAGAACTAGTGATTTGATATAGTCAGTTTGAATGGTAGACCAGACAGCTTTGATTTAAGACACTTCATTTGGTTAAAAGGGTCATGTTAAACCTATTTGTGTTGTGTTTCCCATTAGTGTTTGAAAAAGTGAGTTTATATGGTTGGGACAGTGATGTGTATCATTTTCATTGTCATTATAAATGGAGGAAACCTCGGATACATGTTAAATTTTACTGCTCTACCTGCGGCCTGGTTAAGTATGTTTTTCAAAACACTGATTTGTAATCTCATTTTTTGAGTTTATCCAGGGTGATGGAACATGCTTGATTCCTGTGGTAGATATTATTATTAGTATTTTTATTTTATTTATATATTGCTATTTTTCCTGCAAGACATAAATGCTGATCAATTTTAACTGTCATGTTTAGTTTCTGGTGACTATTTTGCCCATTTGGATGCCAATGGGAGAAGAATTGATTTGGATCAACGGCCTGAGCTTACTAAGGGTAGTGTGGAATTTGTTGCTCCGACTGAATATATGGTGCGGGCTCCAATGCCGCCACTATATTTTTTCCTCATTGACGTATCACTATCTGCAGTTAGAAGTGGTATGGTAGAGGTAAGCACTTTAAGCCAAGAAGTAGATCGTGCAACAGCACATATTGCATTGTATGAAGCCAGTACAGTAGTGTTTCTTATGACCTTTAAACTTTGGGAACGTTTTTTTATTTTTTATAATCAAGAAAAATTTTATTAAAGAAAGAAGATAAAATCAAGTGAGGACAGGATGTCCTACTAAATGAAAAATAACAAAAAATGAAAAAATACTACTCAAAACCCACACACGGCATTCCAATTTCCTCTAATAATAAATAAAGATACCCAAAAAATTCCTTCAAGATTGAAGCCCATTAAGATGACAAATGCAAAACCCTATTCCACAAACAATCAACGCTTTGAAGTTTGAAATCTTTCCTAAAACACCCTTGAATTCCCTTACAATCTAAGAATCCAAAAAATAACCAAAATAGCACATCTCCACAGCACCAAAGCTCTTTCACTACCTACTAACTCTCAAAAATCTATCTATAACATCTGCACACAAGAACGGGGAGGGATCCACTCCATATCCACTAACTGAAAAAGAAACTGCCATAATGCTAAAGCATTGAGATAGCGTAAAAATAAATGATCCGCACTCTCTTCCGTTCTCTGACACAATACACACCATTAAGGGCATAAAATCGTCTCAAGCCTCCTCTTAATCATATCATTTGTACGAAGCTTTTTTTTATGAGCCAAGGACCAAGCAAAAACTTGTATCTTAATAAGCACTCCCCCTTTCCAAATAAACCCTAGCAGGTTCAAATACTGCGATAGAAGGATCATTGATCAAGGCACGCCTTTTTCCTCATTCATCTCCATCTAGAGCCATATCCTCTGTTACACGCTTGGCAATCACGTCTTTTCTCATTGTCTACACCCATGCTTTTTTTGGCCCACTCTTGTTCTTCCGGTGCCTTCAACTTGAAGCAAATTACTCCCACATACTTGTGTATTAACTGGCCCTCGTTGCAATGGTTGAACCTTCTTAAACAACTTTCCCTCATCTTGTATTCTACCACCTCAACTTGAACCAAATCACTCGAACATATAGGTGCATTTGTTTGTTTGGCATAATTTGAATTTATATCGACTAGATTAATGGTTAGGGCCTGCAAGTGTTTTGTCTGACATGTTTTGAATTCGTTTTGACCTCCAAATGTTCTTTTGCAGACTGTGGCACAAACTATTAGGTCATGTTTGGATGAGCTGCCTGGCTTTCCCCGAACACAGATTGGGTTCATAACTTTTGACAGCACGATACATTTTTATAATATGAAGGCAAGTAATTCATATTACTACTGATTATATTGGAAATTTGCACATTAATATGCCTTCATTTTTTTCACGGTTCAGCCTCATTACATACTGAATGACCTTTTGTTTTGTCTGTGTCAGTCATCTTTGACGCAGCCTCAAATGATGGTGGTCTCAGATCTGGATGATATATTTGTTCCACTGCCAGATGATCTTCTCGTCAACTTGTCCGAATCAAGAAGTGTGGTGGAGACTTTCCTTGATAGCTTGCCCTCCATGTTTCAGGACAATTTGAATTTGGAATCTGCTTTTGGTCCCGCTCTTAAGGCCGCATTTATGGTCATGGTGTGTTACTTTCTTTCAATAGATAATGTTTGCCTATTGATGAGTTCTTTTGTAGTTCGTAGGTGATATTTGCCATGCCAGAATAGTCTGGTCTTTAAATTACTCCTTTATGCCTGATTGAAGTAGTTTGGCTATTCATTTGCTTTGTATTAACTCTCTCTCTCTCTCCAGAGCCAACTTGGGGGTAAATTGTTGATTTTCCAGAACACACTGCCATCTCTTGGTGTTGGCCGCTTAAGGTTGCGTGGAGATGATCTTCGTGTTTATGGAACGGATAAAGAACATGCATTAAGAATACCAGAAGATCCATTTTATAAGCAGATGGCCGCTGATTTTACCAAGTACCAGATAGGGGTGAATGTATATGCATTCAGTGATAAGTACACTGATATTGCCTCCCTAGGTACATGTTTATAGTTTTGAGCTTGCACCGTGTTTCACCGATTGGGATGACGTTTAAGATTGAAATCGAAGTTAAATAAACCTTCAACTGTTAGTTGATGACTTTATGTGAATGTGTTTTCAATGTTTTCATGTAATGTAGTATTGGTTTTCATTATTAATACTATTTTTTTCATTACCAAGTATGTTATTACTGTGCCTTTATGTTCTTTATGGCCTTTGACTATTATAGTAAGAGGTTTACACTCTATATATTTGCACAATCAGATTATCTTGGCCATCTGATTTTACTCTATTGCTCATGCGTTAGGAAAATTTTTATGGTACAAATGTAGTTTTCAAATCATGCTTCTCGTTTATATGATTATCACAATCTTGGTGTAGAATATATTTTTTATACCTCGATCTGTTGGTGGGTCATACAGGAGTATATCCCTGTACTAAGGGTTCATGATTTTGCATGCTATTTCAATTATAAGTGACTCATTTTTTATTCGGAAATAATATCCTTTATATTAAATTCTACTTTTCTATCTAGGAACTTTGGCAAAATATACCGGCGGTCAGGTATATTACTATCCAAGCTTCCAGTCATCCGTTCAAGAGAAGTTAAGACATGAGTTAGCCAGAGATCTTACACGGGAAACTGCCTGGGAAGCTGTCATGCGCATAAGATGTGGAAAAGGTAAGTCTGCTCCTGACACCCTTTGACTGTCTATTCTCAAGCTAATTGTTTGCCATCTATTTTAAATTTATTGGAAACTTGTTGGTTTCTATTTGGATACTGAAAGCTGAACTTTTGTCCATGTACTTGTAGGTGTGCGTTTTACATCTTATCATGGGAACTTTATGCTAAGATCGACTGATTTATTAGCACTGCCTGCTGTGGACTGTGATAAAGCTTTTGCAATGCAGATGTCTCTTGAAGAGACATTACTGACAACTCAAACTGTATATTTCCAAGTTGCTCTGCTGTATCCTTCAATTCATTTATAAACAAATTTTAAGCTGGAATGTCTGATGATATAAGATCTGCATCTGAATTCTGTGTGTGTGTATATTTATGTATAGTATAATACATGTATGCATATCATATGTTTGTACTTACCATAGCTTTTTGCTTGTAGGGGCCCAGTTATTTAGAACCCGGGGGGTTCTTTTATAGTTTTTTCGATTCATTATTCTTCTAATTCCTGTTTTCGCGTCTCTGTTGTATACCTCGCGTGTCCAGGGGTCTCTTTTTCACTCTTATATTCATATATATGCAATACCTTTACTTGATAAAAATAATATTTACTTGACTCATCAAATAACATGAAGAAAATTAAAAAATAAAATAAAGAACTTTGGTTGGTTAATCACTCCCATCTTAATGGTTCATGGATGGGCTCCCCACTTCCTCCCAAGTTTGGCAAAAGGGAAACTGCACCGAGATGTTTCTGGTGAGATTTCCTAAACCTGGATACTCTGGGAGATGGGAGATAATTTTAATCTGAGTTCCCCATTTTTGGCATGAAAATGAATTCGTGTGTATGTGAGTGTGTGTGTATTTAATCAAAGTTCCCCATTTTTGGCATGAAAATTAATTCATGTGTGTGTGTGTAACCCCTTGTCTCCCGTTCATCTTTCATTTTCAACATTGTCGAAGGAGTTTCATTAGTTCTACTTTTTGTCAGAGCTGTGACTTGTTAGTTTGTGTTGGATCTTTGGGGAGTGTTATTGGAGGCAAACTTTCTGGCTCAGATGGGGGGCTGCAATAGGATAAGACTTGCACTGGACACATTATACCATCCTGATTTGTATTGTTTGTCTTTGCTTCTTCAAGTTGGGCCTTTTATTTTACTCCATGTTCTGCTCTGTGAAGGACTGTTTTTTTTCTTCCATCCTGTTAACTTTATCTTTCTCAATAGAATCATTTCTTGTCAACAAGAAAAAAAATGTTATTGGACATTGGAGTGACACAGATTACAAGTGAATATAGTTTCTTAACAATTAAAAGATACACGTCGTCTTCTGGAGAAAGGCGTATCAGAGTACATACAGCAGCTGCTCCAGTTGTTGCAGATCTGGGGGAGATGTACCGCCATGCTGATACTGGTGCCATTGTTTCTTTGTTTTGTAGGCTAGGTAGGGCTATAAAAAACAATTCTATTCTAGCTTTGTCAAATATGATCTTGACATAGGTTTTTAGTTTCTCTAATAATGAACTGTAATAATTTGCAGCAATTGAGAAAACTTTGTCCCATAAGCTGGAAGATGCACGAAACTCTGTGCAAACAAGGATTGTCAAAGCCCTCAGAGAATATCGAAATCTCTATGCTGTGCAGCATCGCTTGGGAGGCAGGATGATATTTCCAGAGTCTCTGAAGTTCTTGCCTCTGTATGGATTAGCACTATGTAAATCAATGCCTCTCCGTGGAGGGTATGCTGATGTTCAGCTTGATGAACGCTGTGCAGCCGGATACACTATGATGGCTTTGCCTGTCAAAAGATTGTTGAAGCTTCTATATCCTAGTTTGATTCGGGTTGATGAATATCTTATAAAGGTAAAGAACTTCCTTGTACTTGGCTTTCTCCAGTAATTCTGTTGATTTTGTAAACCCTCATCCACATTTCATATTTGCAGGGATCTGCTCAGGCTGACGAGTTTAAAAACATCTTTAAAAGGTTACCTTTGGCCGCAGAGAGCTTAGATTCCAGAGGCCTTTATATATATGACGATGGTTTCCGCTCTATAATATGGTTTGGCAGAATGCTTTCTCCTGATATGTCCAGGAATCTACTTGGAGTGGACTTTGCTGGGGATTTATCAAGGGTATGCTCTTTCATTGCTATAGACACATGGTGATCTCAAAATATATGAACTTTGTTTGGATGTCATTGTCCAACAAGCATTTGTGTCATTTTGTCCGACTTGAAAACAAAAAAGCTTAAATTGAAGTGTTCTTTTTTGTAGGTTGTACTTAATAAGATCAAATGGAATGATATTATGATTACAAAGATGGAAGTGTGTTAGGAAATGTCAATCAATATCAATGTTTTAGTTCAAGTCATGTCATAATTTTTGATACTTGCGGAAATCAAAATATTAGAATATCTGGTGGTTGATTGTCAAACTTTCTAAATTCCTCAATCAAAAAGAAAATTTCCCAAATTTTGGTTGAAATTTGGAATCTTGATAGGTTGAAGTTTAGAATCTTGATGGAAACCCTATCAGTCAGGGTGTTGGAGCATATGTTTGATTATGCAGATTCTCATGGTTAAATAAATAGCCAAATTTGATCAATAATGTTCACGAGCATTATTGGTCCATTTACAGCTCTAGATGTCCATGCTGTGATATTTTCAGAATCTCCACTATTTCAATTGTTAAGCTGAAATGCGAATAATTTGTGGCATCATTTTTAGAATGTGAGGTCTATTATGAGTAAATTTTAAGCAAACTTTGAAACTCAAGAAGGTATTGTTTGTTTATATTACTCCCTAGAGTTGTAGAGTATTGAGATTCATGCTGGCCGCATGGGAATTTGATTGTGAAATTATTGTAATATAACTTCTAATGTTTGAATGGGTTGAAATCCTAACTCTTTTTTGATCTAGCCTGTCTTTACTGAAGGTTGTCTGATTTATATGACTTTTTGTTACTTCATTCTACTTAGTATTGGTCATATGAGTGTGGTTTAACTTTTGTACTAGATGTTTTGGCTTGCTCCACATTTGTGGCTTAATTTTATTGGAATATTTCATAGTAATCATAAGTTTGTATTATTGCTTTTTTTTTTTTTAATTCATTTTTACTTCATTCTACTTAGTATTGGTCATTTGAATTTGTAATTAGCTTCCTCTGATGGTGTGCTTATTTTTTGCTCTTGAAAATCAGGTTAGCCTTTGTGAGCGTGATAGTGAAATGTCAAGGAAGCTAATGGGGTTACTTAAGAAATTTAGAGAGAGTGATCCTTCGTATTATCAGCTGTGTCATCTTGTGAGACAAGGTGAACAGCCCAGGGAAGGGTTCTTTCTACTCACCAACCTTGTTGAGGACCAGATTGGAGGTACCAATGGCTATGCTGATTGGATTCTACAAATACATCGGCAAGTCCAGCAAAATGCATAGTAAACGGGTAATATGACTTGTAGTGTTAATTTACTCATGTGGATGATATTTGGAAATTATTATTTATTTTTTAAGTCATTTTATACGCTAAATTCAGTCCTTCTTTTTGTTAGTTTTTTGATAGATTAAAATTTTTCTAAAGTTAAATCAAGGAAAGACATGGGGGTAAAGTAGCTCGATACAGGTGCTTATTTGGAATACAAACTAATAGGATAAGGCTAGTTACTGTAACAAATCTTTCCGTCATATGGTGATTAGTTTTGGTTAATATTTTGGTTCCCCTATTTGCTTTCCATTACATATGGTTACTAGTGACCGATTTAACTTTAAAGAAAGT
>JAESVK010000209.1:16386-27740 GCA_017140935.1 Hamamelis virginiana | reverse complement strand
TTCCATTACATATGGTTACTAGTGACCGATTTAACTTTAAAGAAAGTTTAGAAGTAGGATTTTGACTACCAATTATGACTTTGGAATCACCCTCAATGATGGAGTCTCATACTCGTGTTGAAGTGAAAGCACCATCAGATAAATCTAATATTTAATGAGAAATTATGTGAAGAAGAGGAATGACCCAGTGTTGGTCCCAAAGCAGAGTCTTGGGAGGTTCGAAGCTGTATATGGTTCTAACCTTTGAATTGCATGAAGTGGCAATTCTTGAGACTTGAACTAAGCATTTGCATTTAACCAAATAAAAAATAAAAATAAAAAAACCTAAGCATTTGCATTTGATCGGCCGGGACTTCAACCATTGCCCTAGATAAGGGCCCCTAATGAGAAACTATATTATATTTTTAAGAGTTAGATGAGCCCAATAGGCTTCTTTGAAGGCCTTCGGTCTCGATGTCATGCAGTATAAAACAGTTTTAGTTTGTGCTGTTGGCATGTATTCTGTAATATTATGAAATGACCTCTGTAATATGCAGCCTTCAGTGGGAGATGATTACTTAGTTTTTGAAAATTCCAGAATATACTTTGTAATACACTAATACTATGAAATGACTCGTTTATAATGCTTTTGGAGGTTTATTTATACCTTTTATTTCCCGCGTTGATCATGAAGACTGTTTAAAGCTAATAATAGAAACAGTCATCTCTATGCGTTTGGTTCTTGTTACCTGCAAATTTTTTAGTCAATCTGCAAATTCTTTTGCTTACATCTTCTTCCCTTTTAAATGTTTTCTTACACTTACCAATTTAGCAGGGCCGTTTCATTGGCTTTGTCCGGTTGGCTCCGCCAGTAAAGTGATCACTTGTTTTGCTCAACTTCATAAATAAACTGAATTCAGCTGCGGGTTCCCCTCAAATGTGAACGGTTGAGTTGACAAAACTGATCACCAGAGACAGATCTACGAAAAATCAATCTGGTGCTTTTTTTGTTTAGAGGATAGAATAATTAGGGGAGATGTACTTTTAGTGATATAATCTTGTGCCGCTGTTTTCATTATGGAAAGAAAAAAGATTTAAATTTTTTTGTGTGATATATTTGTTCATGATTTTTCGTATTTATCTGTGTTCCCCCAATTTTCCAACATTTGTTTGTTTTTAGAGAGGGAGGAGGGGAGATTGTGACCATTTTGCCTAGGAAATTGTTGATTTTTGGTTCAATTACACTTACAAGTTCATTCTAATATTTGAAGCCCAATATTTGTTCTTATTGTATCTTTGGCTTTTGCATGGATCTATATTCAAATGGATTACTTTTGGTACTTTTTGCCAAACAGGCCCTTAGCTAACAGAAATGATGTTTCTTCTTTCGTGTGCAATATTGAAAATCTCCCTTTTCTCTAAGGATATTGTGAATTGGCTCATATCTGCCAATTATTTCCTTCAATTCTTGAGTAGGTAAACCCTATTAGCATGCATGCTCCTGTCCTAACCTAAATTCAAGATTTTAGCTTCTTTAGAGTATGATGAGGCTCATAACATTTCCGCATCATTTCAAAATAAAATTGATCGTCATAATTATGACTTTATTTGGGTCTGTATTTGCTTTTCTTTTCCTTCCCCCCCAAAAGTCAACAAAATAAGGCTTTAATCCCAGTCATGTGGGATTAGTTCTATGAATCTTTTTTAGCTATTCAATTGTATGGAGTGCCCCTTAAGTTAAAGATCTTAACAAACATATTTTTTTCTCACTAATCACGTTATGTTGGTCTTGTCTTTTGTCATTTTAGGACTTTTGACTAAGCTGAGGAACATAATATATGGTTAGCAAATTAGCTCCGCAAAGATATAATTTTTTTTGGAATTCAAAAAAAGAAATAGAATGCTCAAACTAATATTAATAAATAGATATTGATGTACGTTCGTAAGACTGAACTCAAGATATCTTGGGACCAAACAAAACCTTAAAAAAATTAACAAACCATGTAGATAATTTACATTATTATTATTATTTTAATAATTCACATCATTTTAAAAATAGATGAGATCACCTGTAAATTTTACTCATTCCATAGTTATGGTGCAAAATTTATTTATTTATTTTTTTGACCGAGTGGAAAACTTCATTAAAATAAATTAGATAGTTATGGAAAAAAAAATCTGCTTCGTAAAGTGTCCGAAGTAGTGGTGGATGCATTTGCATTTCACCACTTAATAAGGAAGAAAAGGGCAAAATTCACCAGACTGTTAGCCGTTTGTCGAAGTGCATGAATTTTTTTGGATGGACATCAATTATTAACACTTTTGGTATACTTCCCCCCAAAAAAAAAAAAAAAAAAAAACATTTTATTTTTATTTTTATTATGGATCTTCCTTGGGAAGGGCTGATGCGACCCAGAATTCACAAACAGCCGCCGACACAACCGGTGCCATTTGGAAAAAGGACCAGAGATTTAACAGCCGCACTCCGTATCCTGATCGATGCGTTGGCGCCTTGGCGGTCTCCACTCCTCCAATTTCAATCCATCCACAGTTTGCGATTCTATAATTTCTACCACAGATTACAACGAATTTGTATCGAATTCATACAAATTCCAAAAGGGTATTCACTTCACATCCTCACCACTGATTCTCTCTCTCTCTCTCTCTCTCTCTCTGCTCCGATTCTTCTGTTTTTATCAACGAAATCATTGTATATATATATGTACATGTTTGTGTATATACGAATTTAATTAAAAAAAAAATTGGGTATTTGATATCCGCGCTAGTGATTGCATTGATCCACTGCGTAAAAACCCTCTAGAATTGTTCGCAAGAATACTGCTTTTGTTGTTGTTTTCGTTTTTGTTTTGGATCTTGAAGGTTGGGTGAAAGAGCTGGTCATTATCTGCAATGGCTCAATCAGAGTCTGATATAAGCCTACCAAACATGAACCCAGATTGGGAAGAAGCACTTCTTCTGTTTGAAAAAGTGATTGCAAGCCATAGTGAGAAATTGCGCGTACGAGCCACAATTAAGCTTGCCCATCTCTCCAACCATGCCCCTGATAATGTTTTAGAGCGCACCATACCCTTCCTTGTCCAGCTTCTTGATACTAGTACCCCTTCATGTGATTCGAGTCTGTCAATTCAAGCAGCTGCTGCCCATTGCTTAACGTGCATGGCTCGCAAAGGTGATGGTGGGTTAGCCATAATCATTAGCCAATCTGGGGCCATTTACCCCCTCTTGAGGCTATTGCCAAATTCAGATGGTCATTTTAGGAGAGCTTTGATTAAGTTGCTCTGGAGTTTTTTGAATTTCAGCAATCTTAATCGTGTATTTGTGGTTAGAAATGGTGGGTTAGAAATCATTATCAATATGCTTTTTTCATGTGTGGATGGTGGAAGGCGGTATTTGTTAGAGATTTTGAGCGCGTTGGCGTTGTTGCGAGAGGCTAGAAGGGTCATTATTGGATTAGCAGGCCTTCGATTTCTCATCGAAGCTGCTCAATTTGGTAGCATGATTTC
Organism: Hamamelis virginiana; assembly: GCA_017140935.1. Taxonomy (NCBI): domain Eukaryota; kingdom Viridiplantae; phylum Streptophyta; class Magnoliopsida; order Saxifragales; family Hamamelidaceae; genus Hamamelis; species Hamamelis virginiana. The sequence goes on along the minus strand of JAESVK010000209.1, from coordinate 24,237 downwards.
CAGAGAAAGAGCTTGTCAAGCAATTGGGTTGCTTGGAGTGACAAGACGAGCAAGGCGAATGCTTGTTGAATTGGGTGTGATACCAGTGCTTATCAAGTTATTTCAGGATGGAGATGGTGCAACAAAATTGGTAGCTGGCAATGCTCTTGGTGTAATCTCATCTCATGTCGATTACATTAGGCCAGTTGCTCAAGCTGGGGCCATTCCTTTATATGTTGAACTTCTTCGAGGACCCGATCCCATTGGTAGGGAGATTGCAGAGGATGTGTTTTGTATCTTAGCTGTTGCAGAAGTGAATGCAGTTGCAGTTGCTGATCACTTGGTGAGAATTCTTCGTGAAGATAACGATGAAGCCAAGGTTGCAGCTGCAGATGTTTTGTGGGATCTTTCGGGTTACAAGCACTCAGTATCGATTGTCCAAAACTCGGGTGCAATCCCAATTCTGGTTGAGCTTTTGAGGGATGGAAATGCTGAAGTTAAGGAGAAGGTGTCTGGGGCTATTGCCCAGATGAGTTACAATGAGGCAGATCGAGTAGCACTTGCTGCTGCAGGGGCCATTCCAATTCTCTTTGTTACGTTGCATGATGAGTCAGAGGAGCTGAGGGATAATGCTGCAGAAGCCTTGATCAATTTCTCAGAAGACCCATTACAGCACAATAGAATATCTATAGCTTTTGACGATCCTTCATTACAGAATATGCAGAGTCGAATAGCTCGAATTCGCAATTCTGAGGAGCACATGGTTAGATCTTTGAGAAGGATGAGCATTCAGCAGCTTACTTGGGACCCGGACCTTGTCTGATTATGAAGATGGTGTCTTGTTAATCTTTGTATTTGGACATGTCAATGTATATGATCCTTGTGAATTCTTCTATTTTCCTTTGGGTTTTTAAAATTTGAACAGCTCACACTTCCTTCACAATTGGACCAGGGAGTATAATGGCAAAAGGGTTTCTTTGCACGTTGCAATTTTAATTGCAACTCTCTCTCTCTCTCTCTCTCTCCCCTAATGGATTCTTTCAGCTAGCACGGACTGTCATTCTTCATGTAAGTTTTTGATCCATAATCTTTCTGTGATATGGTTTTTATGTAAACCAATTTACAGTTGCTTTGAAAAAAACTGTGTTTATGCCTTATTTTATGAACAGGATTGAATTGATTTATAGAAGAACAGCACTTTCCAATCAGAATTGAATAAAAACCAGACAGACTTATCCTCAGCTACCAGATTTTTAAGTTTGCCAAACAGCGTCTTACGCAGTTTTTTCATCTCTTTTCACTGCATGGACTTCGGATGATCTCCTGCAAATGAAACTTCAAACAATGTGGTTGAACTTAATGCCGTGTTCTTTCAGTTTCAGCGGCCATGGACATTATTTCCATGTGACTTGCCTCAGCTGGATCTTCTCAATGTTTGAATTATCTTAACAAGCCAAGGCTGAAGTATCTAATCCTTGACTTGTACATTGATGCTGAAATAGGTACTGGGGCTGGAATAGATGTTTGCATGGTGCCATGAGCATTCAAAGTTCTAAGTTGGGATCAAGATGCACAATCAAGGCAAATCATAGTTTTTAATGGAGGGATTTCCAAAGAAAGGACACTTACATTCTGACATTCCTAAAAGAATATGTGCAATTAGCTGCTAATCATTCATTATTTCATTAAAAAAAAAAATACAAAGGAGATGACACAAACTGTTAAATATGATTAAATACTTCAGTTTATTCAGTTGCTTGAATCTTTTGCTGGCTTCTAAAATATTGGCCCCGCTATCAAATACACAAACCCTGATGAATCCTACTGTGGTCCAACCTGCTGCTTGGAGTTAAAACCCTATTGATCTTCTTGAGATTCCATCTAAACACATCAAAAAATTATTATTATACCCTTGCAGTTATAAAAATTGAAACTCCAGTGACATCTTACAATGTTAAATAAAAACATAACACACAAAGCATTAAAAAGAGCACTTACATTTATCACCCTGTTCAATTCCATAAACACTACACCCTTCTACAGTTGATAATGCATATGATTTTTGCATATGAAAACAATTTACAACCAATCGGTCACATGCCTAGCATTACTGTTCAATTCATAAACCAAATACTGCATTGCAATTTGGTCTGAACCAACTATTATTTTGTTTATAGTGCCTTGTACTATGTTTTATTTGTACAAGAATTTCAAATTTACAGGTGCTTTAGGTAACAAAATGTGATGGATAGAGCATGTAGAAATATTCCCATTAAGTTCTCTATGCACCCACGACCTGAAATCAAGTATTTCTAGCTTTCGAACTCATGATATTAGACCAAGACATTTTACTGAAAGCAACGTTATAACTGCAAAACAAATTGGCCAAGAAAATGGGCTTTGGAAGCAACAATTAATATGCTAACTAAATGATTAGGTGATTTAAGTCATCAATATAACAATTATAGACCCCAGCCCAGCCTGCCCCTCCCATCTCCCCACTACCCCCACCTCTTGGTTCTCGCATTGGAATGGAAGGGGGAGATATATTTAACATAAAAACTCAAATTGATTTTATTTCACTGAATTAACATATGAATTAAGATATCAATTCACATTGATGATAAAACTCAATAGAAGTAACAGTCTGCCATATGTAGTTAAGTGAAAAACTCTTCTAAATAACGGGAAAAAAAGAAGAAGAAGAAAGAAGATCTGGTAGCATTTCACGCAGAACTAGAAGTTAAACGCATTACCTTTGCCATTGCAGCTGTTATAACTTCTGGAATGGGCACAGTTGTGCTACCAATTCCAAGACTAATTACTAGTGCATCTGGATACTTAAGCATTTGGGCTGACCTTCTTCAAGCAATCTGACTAGAGAATTAATGACTAAAAGCTATTGATAATTAACTTGAAAAAGTTTTAGTAAGACATAAACTCAATTGAATACAAGCTTGTATCTCAACTACTTGGGGATAGCTAACAGCACACTTTTCTCAGCAAAGACACGATCAAGCCACAGGTCTGGCCCAAATGGTGAGGGATTGTAGGGGATAGGATTAGGCTAGGTCATGGGTGCAATTATCGTCAATTGTAACCAACAAAATGCAAAGATGCAATCACACAAGACAGTTCAAGTCAGACAAACTCACAAACATTCCACCAATGGGCCTGTTCATGACCAAAGTAGATTCTTTAAACCTCCAGTCAAATAAAATGTTATACTTCAGAGTTGAGCAAACATCCTGTTTCCAAATTACATACTTTGAAAGGATAGTCCAAACATAGCAATCAAGTCCAGACAACTCGATTCAACTGATCAAGGAGTTACATTTATATTTATCCTTCCACTAACATACCCAATTTCTTCATAGGAATTTGGGATCAGACTGACGTGCAAAAATTATTCAGCAGAGCACAGACCAGTGAGCCTATGACATCCTGTTCAATCATTCTCATCATTTCCCAAACTCCAGAATCTGAAACTACAACTTTTATATTCAAATTATACATTGATAAATTGTATTATAAATAATGTGGCATTTGCTGCGATTGAACTAAGAAGAACAAACAAAAAACACAGCGCTACAAGTAAATGTAAGTGCTACTCACTTAACTCTGGGAATAGATAACCAGCTCGAAGTAGTTACATTTATATTTAGAAAATCAAACACAGCCTTGGATCGCTTCAAGTTCAGTAAGCATCACATATACCAACACACACACACACACACATGCCAATTTGATCAGAGCTACGTAATGAGAGTACTCAGAGAGAGAGAGAGAGAGAGAGACCCAAATCGCTAAAACTTTCAAATATCAATGTACGCGTGAAAAGATGTATGTAATGCGTGTGTGCGTGTGCGTGCGTGTGTGTATATACGAACAGAGTACCGATTGGAGTGTTGTCAACTGGAGGCGTCGAAGACGAAGAGAAAGATTGCATCGTTTCCATTGAAATACGATGTTGAAACCCTGTAGCAGTTTATGAGAGAGTGATGTGTTTTGAAACCCTAACTTCACGTCAACGTAGAAGAGCCCATCGAGCACAGATGTAGGTGAGACCGGACTGGGCGGCCACCCGTCAGTCATAGGCCTTACCTCCATATACTAACTTCCTCAAAAATATTGTTTTATCTTAGTAGTGAGTTGAAATTAATTTAGAGTTGAATTTAAATAATTTAATTATTTAAATTATTAATAAATTTATCAAAATAATTAATATTTTATTTAAATTTGGCTAGGTTAATTAATAAATTCAAAAATTAAATTTGAATTGATTTCGTTTATTTTATAAGTAAATTCGAACGAATTTTTTAATTAAACTTATCTCAAATTAAGGTGGAGTGGTTTGATTTGATGTGCAAATCTACCCTCAGGCAATTAACATAAGCATCAAAGCTATGTATTTAATTAGTCTCATTTAGTGCATTAATTTTTAATGAAATAAGAGTAGCTTACTGACAGATACATTTTAGAAAGTATTGAAGTGTTAAGTTCTAGTCATCTCCTTTGGGGTCATTCTTGAAATTTATCTTTATAAATGATAATTGTTTGATATGCATGGGATGTAAAATAGAAATGTCAAGGAATCAAACGAGTGCCTTTAAGAGGTTACCTCGTTATTCCTTAGGCCTTGTTTGGATTGGGGGAATCAGAGGCTGGAATGGGAATGGGCTGGAATGTATTCCATGCCTGTGTGTTTGGATGCAGTATTTGTGTTGGAATGGAATTAAGAGACCGGAATGGACTGGAATTGATTTCCGTTAAAAGGTGGAATCCCATTCCCTTCTGATCGGTGGTATTCTTATTCCAACCTTTGGTCTGGAATACAAAAAGACCAACTCAATCCAAAAATCCCGATGATTCTCACACCAGAGCCCCTTCTTCCTCTTCAAAGCACAACCGAAAATCATGCTTTCTCTCTAGCTGCCCGCCATTGATACTGGTTTCTTGCGAACCTCAGGTACTCTCTCTCTCTATTTCTTGATCTGTTTCTCTCTCTCACTCTCAATTAGGTTTCTTTCTCGTTCTAGAAGCAGCTCCATTCACAGTCGTTCTCAAATTCGCAGTTGAAGAATTCAAAGTGCCTCCTCAAACCAGTGCTATCATCATGAACAGTACCTTAATTCTTCCTAATTTTCTTCAATTCTGATGTTAATATGTATATATCTCTAAAAATTAACAGAGAAGATGGAATTAGATTGAGAAATTAACAGAGAAGATGAGATTGAATTGATTGACAGCAGCTACGAAAAGTAGAAATCTGATTCTGATGTATATATATATATATATGCCCTGAAAGTTGGAGGACCATGTCTTTACTTGCCTTATGCAATCAACATATATGCCCCAGTAAAATCTTATTCTGATGTGGGTTTTTGTTTGTTGCTTAACTTCTTCAAAAATTGATAGAGATACTAGAGGTTTTGATTGCAACGTGTTTGATGTTTGGTTTCAGTTAATGTAGTAAGTCACTAAAATATAAGAAAAGTAAAACCCATTTTAAATAATACAATTTAAAATGATTCAGGTATGTTGATGCGCTAGATTTGTTCATTTTTTGTTTAAGATGCCCTCCATTACTAGTCAAATATCCTTTACCAAGATGATAGCAAATCACAACAGTAACTTGGTTATGATGTATATTGATTTGAATTTAGTTAGATAAAAATTTGGTGAAGTGAAAGATGGGTTATTTTAAAGAAAATGGGTAAAATTGAAAAATTATAGAAAATTTAATTCCATTCCTAGCATTGCCAAACACATGTAATGGAATGGACAATCATTCCAACCCATGATTCCAGTTAGCATCCAAGCACTTTTAATGGAATGAAAATCTGATTCCATTTTAGGCTACCTTGGGAATGGAATCGAATTCCATTCCATGCTATTTCATTCTCCCGATCCAAACGGGGCCTAAAAGGAAAAAGAAAAAGAAAAAAGATAGAAAGAATAAAAATAAAGCTAATTTTATTGTAAAAGTAAGAAGAATAGAATAAAAGAGATAGGAGAAGAAAATGGTGTCTTGCATGTGTCTTATTCAAGGGGCCTAAGTCCTCCTTTTATAGGCTTACAAGATTGAATATGGAGAGACAAATGGGTATAGGTTACAAGCCTTAAAGCTAGAGGGGGTTACAAACCTTAAAGGTAGAGGGGGTGTTACAAGCCTTAAAGCTATAGAGGTTACATAGGTAGAAGATGGGTGGTCATCCACCAAATTTACAATACTCCCCCTTGGATGTCCACCACACTAAGATAATGTAACTCATTAAAACCTTGCTAGAAAAACCCTGTGGGAAAAAATGTAGCAAAGGAAAATGAGTACAACATTTTGTAAATCTTAGAGTGATGTTGGACGCACTAAAGAAACTGCCTCATTAAAACCTTGCCAGTAAAAACCCAGTGGGAAAAAACCTGGACGAAGGAAAAAGAGTACAGCGTGCATATGTCCAGATAAGCTGTAGACTTGATGATAATACTCCCCCTGATGAGTATCAACTTGACTGATCACAAACACGACGCATCCCGATATCATATATCAATTTCTTGAATGTTGATGATGGCAAAGCTTTGGTAAATAAATCTGCAACATTATCACTGGATCGTATTTGCTTCACTTCAATTTCACGACTCTTCTGGAGTTCGTGAGTGAAGAAAAATTTTGGTGAGATATGCTTCGTTCTATCACCTTTGATATATCCTTCTTTGATTTGTTCAATACACGCAGCATTGTCTTCATAAATTGTTGTTGGAGTGCTTGTAATCAAAGATAATCCACATGCATTTCGAATGTGTTGTACCACTGATCTTAACCACACACATTCACGGCTTGCTTCATGAAGTGCAATTATCTCAGAGTGATTAGAGGAAGTGGCAGTCAAAGTCTGTTTGGTCGATCGCCAAGAAATTGCAGTATTGCCACATGTGAATACATATCCTGTTTGTGAGCGGGCCTTGTGAGGATCAGAAAGGTATCCAGAATCTGCATATCCTTTTAGTGTTGATTCCTTTGAATAAAATAAACCCAAATCTGTAGTCCCACGAAGGTAACGTAAGATATGTTTTACGCCATTCCAGTGTCGTCGAGTTGGTGCAGAGCTGAATCTTGCCAACAAATTAACTGAAAATGCAATATCTGGCCTTGTACACTGCGTTAAGTATAACAAAGCACCAATTGCACTAAGATATGGTACTTCAGGACCAAGGAGTGCTTCATTTTCTTCCTTTGGACGAAAAGGATCTTTCTTAGCATCAAGGGATCTAACAACCATTGGAGAACTTAATGGATGTGCTTTATCCATGTTAAATCGCTTCAAGACCTTTTCGATATATGTTGACTGATGTATGAGAATTCCATTAGACTTATGCTCGATTTGCAGGCCGAGACAATATTTAGTTTTTCCTAAGTCTTTCATCTCAAACTCATCCTTCAAATATTTAGCCGCTTTTGTGAGCTCTTCAGGAGTCCCAAATAAATTTATATCATCAACATATACTGCAAGGATGGCAAATCCTAATTCTGATTTCTTTATAAAAACACAAGGGCATATAGGATTGTTAATATACCCATCCTTGATCAAATACTCACTGAGACGATTATACCACATCCTTCCGGATTGTTTTAATCCATATAATGATCGTCTCAACTTAATTGAGTACATATTTCGTGGTTGTGATGTATTTACTTCAGGCAATTGAAATCCTTCAGGGACTTTCATATAAATATCTTTTTCAAGCATGCCATACAAATATGCAGTAACTACGTCCATAAGACGCATGTCTAGTCCTTCTGAGACTGACAGACTAATTAAATATCGAAACGTAATAATATCCATCACAGGTGAATACGTTTCTTCATAATCAATC
>JAESVK010000209.1:0-16376 GCA_017140935.1 Hamamelis virginiana | reverse complement strand
AGGTTACATAGGTAGAAGATGGGTGGTCATCCACCAAATTTACAATAAATTTTTATTTTTTTATTATTGATGATTTTGTATCAAGAGACTTGGGAGAGAGGAGGAATTTTAGTTTTGTTATGTAATTTCAGGAGAGGTCACTACACTATGTTAGAAGAGTTGTGCTCGACTCATTGTAATATTTGAGATAGGTTCAGTATTTTAAGAAATTGACTGTTAGATTAAATATTTTGTTTATGTACATTATGTATGCCAAAAATCACATTGATCCAATGTTACAGTTTCATCCAGTTTTTTACAATATATTTTAAAATTGTGATGTTTTTTAAAAAGTAGCAATTGGATCAATGTGATTTTTTATTTTTTATATATATATAAATATATATATAAGCAGAATATCTAATTTAACAGTCAGTTTCTCAAAAAACCTACTCTAAATTGTGCAAATCACATGTCAAATTATGAGTAAAAAATATGTGTTAAGAAAATTTAACTCGTAATATTTTTGACACATTACAAGGACTTCACTAGCGAGTCCATCTTAAAATGATTCGATGAAATAGACTACTTCCTAAGGGGGTCAAAACCAAGGTTATAAAATTTACGCATCAGCTCCTATGGAAAATATTATTGGTGAGACTCTCTGACTTTCTTTGAATATATCAAAACACCAATTCAAAAAAATGATTTCAAATGAATAATTGGATCATTAGTCATAGAATTCGGCATAATTTTTGGAATATTCAGTATTTTCTAAATCAAAAAATTGAATGAAAATCTAAAAAAATTTATTTAGAAATATTTTGTTTTAAAAAATATTTCAATCATTTTTCAATTATTTTTGAGAACCAAATTAAAACTATAGAAATTAGGAAAAGTGTTATAATTAATATTTATTGAGGGTATATCTCAGAGTTTTAACTGCAGTAAAATCAGTAAATGTTGACCAGAACACTTCTGTTATTGAATGGAATATTTTCGGTAGAATTCAGACATCATATTTTTACGGCTTGGGGTGAGCCTTATTACTTGACGAGCCCATTTTTAGGCACAGCAACTTGCACAAACATCCTCACTCCCTCACTTCTTCAGCCAAATGGAGATATGTATGAATATTAATGGGGTGAATCTTGGAATGCATCCACCACCACATAACCACCCCAATGCCTCCTTCAATTCACTAGGGTTTCTCTGTAAACCCTAGATTTTCATGACTGTTCTTTTGTATTGTTTTTCCATTTTGACTCATATTTCGAATAATTGTGCTCAATTCCATGGGGGTCGCACTCGAGTCCTCCATCATTGGCCGTTCCATATTCATTTCGTCCCCCAAATCCTCACTCTTCATTCCCCGTAACCGTCAAATGCGAATGCCTCCGGTAAAGATTTTGCTGGCGAACTATCGACATCCTCACGGATTCGCGACGAATTGCTCTGGTCCGTACATTTTCAGAAACATATTGAATTCAGGATTACATGTAGAAGATGAGGTGTTTGATGGTAGAGTTCGTTCGAGATTTGTAGTAAACGATAGTGAGAATGTGGTAGAAGCTGTTTCGCGTACAAATTTGGAGGGTTTTAAGGTTTTGGCAAAACACGGATTTGTTTTGGCGGCGATGGTTTTTGGGGTTTTGGTATTTGGGTGTCGGAGAGTATTGGCGGCAGAAGGATTGGTGAATGCAGGCTATGCTGTTTTTGGACAGAGTATTTTGTTATTGAGAAGTTCTTGGCCGAAGGTTTCGCAGGTTCTTAGGGTTTTTAAAGAGCAGGGTTTGATTTTGGCAGCGCTTTTGGGTCTCTCTGCTTTTTTTTCGATGGCAGAGACTTCGATTACCACACTTTGGCCTTGGAAGGTATGAATTTTTAACTACAAGATGGATAGTTTTCTTCTCTTATTATATTTGCTCTGAAGTGCAATTAAAACGACACAAGCTAAAGTGGCGAATTCCATGCTAGTAAGGATAGTTTGATATCTCGATAGCTGTTGAAGTAAATTGTTGGTGATTTAGTGTAAGGCTTGAAGTGGAGTGTATGGGTTAATGGCTTTCCATGTTAACTTTAATGCTGCAAGGAAAACGTTTTCTTCTTTAAGGTCTAGTTGTGCTGATTTGATATTGGAGGGTATCAGTCCTATGTTGGAAGAGATTAACAAATTGATATTCTGTGTGACATTTATACGAGAAACATCACAAATCTTTGAAATTTTAAACCCCTCCATCTGTTTGAACATAATGCAGTGACTGAAATATCTTCAATTTTCAACTTCAAAACATTTATACTGAAAAAGAGTACCAAAAATATAAATTTATTTAGCATTATGGAAAATTTGAGTTATCTTACTGCTAGTGCGTGTCTTAATCCTAAGTTAAATATATGCTGGAAATATATTGTTTTGTAACTACGTATATGAAGATACCTATAGAGCCCTATGCTCTGTACTCTTAGCCCGCGTTTGGTGCGCCAGAGGTGGGATATGATTAACTAGGGTAGGCTCTCCCTGCAGATAGCCAACTCACACAGCTGTTTCAAGTACTTGTGCTAGGTATCTAGTCAAATATAGCCCCGGAATTTGTATGAAATTCCTATCCGCTAAATGGTTGGGGTTGAATATCAGCCTTGGAATGGAAAAGGAGAATGTGATGAAATGGTTTAGGCCTTTGTTTACCACTATCAAGAACTAATGACCCATTCAAACACATAAACGTAGGACATAATTATTTTTATTGAAGACGTAGTTTTCAACAAGCTTGAATGAGGAAGATACGATAGTATGTGTTTCCAACCTGAACTGATTGAGATTAGGAGTGCAGATTGTTTGATTGATAAAAGCATATGAATGTTGGTGCTTCTCAGTAAGACCTCAGTCAAATAATAATGTATTTAACATCATCAGATTGCAGAGGTTTCCACTCACACTGTTCTTAGATTGGTAAGTGAAGCTATAACTTTACCTGTCATGTATGTTACTGGATCTTCTTTTGTACCTTCTTTTCCCCCTCAATTTCAACCTATATTCTTCATTTGTAGTTCTTTTAATTCTTAATCAAGTTATTTGAATTGCTTAAATAGACTAGACTTAACTCATCCGTCATTATTTGAGCTGTCATGTTTAAGCAATGGTAGAGAAGGCTGACATGTGTATATAGACCTCTTTTCTCTTTTCATCTCTTAGTAAATGATCTAGTTTTGGGCTTCTGTAATCTGATCGGTTATATAATGTTAATGCGTACCAGGTGCGTGAATTGGCTGAGAAAGAGTCCGAGGATGGTGTTTTCAAAATGCTTCGCAGTGATGTTACTCGGTTTCTTACTACTATACTTATTGGAACAACGTATAACCCTTTTCAAAGATGTCGTTGCAGCTAATTCCATTTTTTTAGCTTGAATTTGAATATTGTTTCTTATTGTAGATCCTATTTATGTACTCAGTGTGGTCAATATTGGAGCAACTGCACTAGTCACAGAGGCAGCAACAGCAATATTTGGTGAAGCTGGTATTAGTGCTGCAACTGGAGTAATGACTGTAAGTTTTTATTTTCTTGTTTGGTCAATTGAAAAACTGACAGAAAATTGAAAAGTTTGGGTTGAAATATGAAGTGAAGGTCCAAACTCCAGAACACGCTATGATGCTTGAGACCATAGAATCTTATTTAGAATGAACTAGAAGATTTTTAGGGTCATGGAATATTTCTCTGAGAAAGTGGTTTCGTTGACCATATGTCCATATGAGGCAATGAATCTTGGCTTGAATGGATGGGTTGAAAAAAGTCTTAACCTTTGAAATTCAAAATTGATGAATCAAATTATGCATAGATTCTGAAATAGCCTTCTCGTATTTTGCATAATCAGTCTTTTTTAAGTACAAAAAATGGGAACTGGAAATGCATTGTTGCCTTTATGTTTTGTCCTTTCTCTAGGATTCTAGCAAATTGTTGTGACAGGTTAATGTATGCACTTATGTGCAAAATGCACTAATATATTACTTAATCAGGAGTTCATTTAACCAGATTTTTCTTTGCTTTTTCCTTGAATGGCAACAGGTTGCTATTTTACTCCTTACTGAAATTACCCCAAAAAGCATAGCTGTCCACAATGCAACAGAGGTTGCTAGGTTTGTGGTAAGTTAACGAATTGCTCATTAGATTTAAACTAAAGATCATGTGAATGCTAAGTTGATGTTACCTTCTGTGTTTCAAGTTCATGCTTAATGTAGTGCTATAATCTTTTGATCAGCTGATATTACTGCTTCTAATTCAATTTTTTTTGACAATTGTCCCTTGCAATGCTTCTAGGTCAGGCCAGTGGCATGGCTTTCCTTGATATTATACCCTGTGGGAAGAGTCGTTACATATCTGTCAATGGGAATGCTAAAAATGCTCGGTCTGAAAGGAAGAAGGTGTGCTTAATGATTACTATATTATGATCTTTTTGTAACTTCCATGTCAAGCTGTATATGGTATCCTTGCCTCTTTTCATTGCTATTCAAGGTTTTCCAATTATTTTCTGATGCTTTAATTCTTTTCAACTTCTTATTTGAATGGGCTGAAAGTTGTATTGTTTCATCAAGGAAAATATTATTAGATAAAGGAATAAAAAGAGATCCTAAGATCAGATAAGGAAATAAAATTTGAAAAAAGCCAATCTTATGTATTGTTTTCATGTCTTCACAATAATAGTTCACCAATGTTTCGTCAAGGTTCTTGTTTTCAATTTGTGTATGTGGCGATTCAGATTTTACTGATACAATATATGAGTGAAGTTAAGAACAGGTTGCTGGGATAGTTAATGGTGCAACAAAGCATAGTTTTATAAGCTTCTCAAGTTGTATAAGCTTCCCCTGGTAATAATAATAGTAAAAACAACAATATCAATGTGACAAATGATTATTACTGATTTATTTTAAGTATCTGGGTTTAGCAACACAAAATTCATTTTGCAGTTCTAGTTTATAAAAAATATTTATCTTTTGTATGGCCCCTTCCTCACTAATTTTCTAGTTCTGCACACAATTTCAGCATGGGAAGTCAATAATTTTCTAGCTTTAACATCATTTTAGTGAAATACTTTCAGAGTTAACTTTTTGTTGTTCCTTTGCAAATGCTTATTAGTGAACCATATGTCACTGAAGATGAGTTGAAGTTGATGTTACGAGGAGCAGAATTGAGTGGAGCAATAGAGGAGGAGGAACAGGTACTCCAGTAAGCATATTCTGTCTGTCTTGTTTTTGTTCCTCCTATGATGTTAAAGCTATCACTGGAAGAAATTGGTTAATAATGTCATACATCAATTACACTGTGTGTTCATAGTTTGCCTAATTGCCTGTCATCAAGTATGCAGTTTGTGCACTGTATATTAAATGTATTTTTGGAATTCTCACATTATATTTTTTGTTGATATATGTAAGAACAATCTTTTGATGCACCTCGTTGATTAGTCAAGATCCCACCACAAATATTGAAGCCCATAGCATTGTAATTGGCATCAAACTTGTTTACCCACCTTCTAATAGAATGGTGAAGAACTCCAACTTCTGCGAGAATTTATGTATATCATTCATATTCAAGATAGACAATGGAATCCTGTAGATATAATTGTTGTATCAGGAAGCTTTAACCCGTTGGTAATAAATAAGCATCAGGATTGTCGTCCTTCTCCAAGTGGCCACTAGTTTGTAATAGTGGTTGGCTCATGCTCTGGATATTTGTAGGCAGTTGCACAACTTTTCATATTGTCCATGTTATTATCTGGATCCAGATATTCCATTTTGGCAATATATGGTGCTTAAAGTGCTCTGGATATGCACCCAGTATGTTTCTCTGCCTATTCACATGATGCGCCTCACTTTTATTATATCAATAATTTTCTGCCCTTGAGAAAATTCTGACTTTTGGCAATCTCTTTATGTTTTCCTTTTTGTGATTAGATGTTCTTATTTTAAGGATTTATTTGCAGGATATGATTGAAAATGTGTTAGAGATAAAAGATACCCATGTTAGAGAGGTGATGACACCTCTTGTAGACGTAGTTGCAATTGATGCCAGTGCAACACTAATTGATTTTCACAACTTGTGGGTGACGCATCAATATTCAAGGTAAGTTAAACTTTAGTGGTTCACATATGTAGTAGAGAATTTCTTCTTACAATGTGCTATGAATTTTATGGGCTTGTTTCCAGGGTGCCCGTTTTTGAGCAGCGTGTTGATAATATAGTGGGTATTGCATATGCAATGGATCTCCTGGATCATGTTCAGAAGGTCAGCTTGTTTCTACCTCTTATTTCAATCTCTTTTGAGTTTTTATTGCTTTGGTTATTAATTGCACGAAACAATCTCATAGTTTGCAGAATTATAATCTGTTTGGTTTTTAAGGGGGAGCTACTTGAAAGTTCTCTTGTGGGAGATATGGCTCACAAACCTGCATACTTTGTGCCTGGTAATCCTTTTTTTTTTTTTTTTTTTTTACATTTAAGAACATCAGTTATAAACTCTCACACACACCTACACCTGTCAAGACTCGAACCGTAGACCTCCCCCTTAAAGGAGGGGGAGAGATACCGTTTGGATAGAAGCACCCAGTGTGCCTGGTAATCCTTAATATCTCAGTTTGTGTTTTCAAGTTTTAAGTGTTTTGTGATGATATGCCTTGTGGAATATGGATTTTTGTTCTTCCATGCTTTTCTGGTATTTATTAGCTTAGGAATTCCAAGTTGTGTCCACTGCAGTTAAGACACAGGTTTTCGCTTACATATCATAATGCCTAGCCTGATCACCTTAGATGGGCAGTGGTAGCTAGCCAGGCCTTGTCTTGGTATCGCCTTGGAGATTCCATTGGTGACATAGCCTTTGGGACACTTCAGTTGCCCAAAATTCGATATCTGGCTTCAATGGTCCTTAGACGCCGTGTTTAATGGCTCATTGTTAGTGGCGCAGACTTACAATCGGATAGCCCTTAGTGAAGGAAATGTAGAGGTCAGGAGTCAACATCACAGGATGAAGATAGACCATCTGATTTGTAAAATTTGCCAAGCATTATTTTGAAACAATCTGAATATTCAATTAAAAATCTGGTAGTTCTGAATCAAGTAATCTTCCAAACATTTCACCATGTAATTTTTGAGGATGGACCCAATCTTTTTCAGTCATCACTAAGTATTAGCGAATAAGATGATAGTGAGCATAAATAGGCACATCCTTTTGCAATATATGGTGCCTTGTTCCATAATGGAAACAGCGGTACTAATGTGTTTGTTATTATAATAAACAAAAACTTGTTAATAGAAAGGAGGTGCTATATATTATATAATACAAAAGAGAGTCTCCTACTCTCCTAGCAAATATTGAAGTGCAATAGCAGAAAGAAAATGAACAGGAAAGAGAAAAAGATTTTGCACTCAGAGGAAAAAAAGGATGTTAGTCCTGCTGAGATACTCTGTCTTTGCCCCTCCTTTAGACAATAAGTCACCTGGACAATAAGTCAACGATCAAATATGCCAGTTTTGATACCTAAAGAATCTGCACTGGATGCAAATCTGCTTACTTATCCTCAAAACGGATTTGGGATCTACTAGAAATTGCAGTCAATAGTTAAAGCAACAGCATAGTCTCTAGCAAAAATATTTCAACAATCAAGTAATTAGTTGCTACACAACTTCTTTTTCGTCCTTGAGGAGAGCCCAGATGTAGCCTCAGGTTGCACAACGGGAGGTAGTCCGTCACACTTCCTTTAAAAACTCCCATTCTAAGGTTCGAAGACCGGAACACAAGACCTCCACCTAACCACCTTGTAAGAGGGGAGATACCACTAGGCCATTGTGGCCCAGCGGCAGTTGCTACATGACTTGATCATGATGTATCTAGATTTCTGTGAATATGTTACTGTTATCAAATTCTGACCATTGATCGAATTGTAATATGCCCTTATTTATGGGTCAAACAGTTCAACCTAAAACTTAGCCCCAATTGACAATTCGAATAGTTCAACTGTCCTGTTCAATCAGCATTTGGAAAGCGGAAACTCTGGAATGTGTTCTGTGGAGGTAAAATTTCAAATGTTCTCCTACCCTACACATCCCCTAGGGAGGCAAAATCGTGCAGCTGCCTTGAGTACATGAACCTTGAACTTCCAAATGTTTGTTATCATTAGGAGGTTGTATTAGCTACTCCACCCCCACCTCTTTAAGTATACACTTTGCTTTGGGATGGTACAATATAGTCTAGATGCGCTCACTTCATTACTCGTGCCTTTGATGGCCAGGTATTTATTTCTTATTGCTAAGGAGTTGAATTAACCAATTATTAGTGTACACACATTATTTTGAAACTGTCATATGACTTGCAGTACTCTTTTGTTTTGAATTTCTGTACATGCCTTGCTTACATGTGTTAACTATGCTATTGATTTTGCAGATTCAATGTCAGTCTGGAATCTTCTTAGAGAGTTTCGCATCAGGAAGGTTCACATGGCTGTCGTTCTTAACGAATATGGTGGAACAGTGGGAGTATGTACCTGTCTGAATGTTACTATTTCAAGATTTTTTATTGCTGTCTGAGATTTGATATTAAGAAAATACATGACTAATGTGTAATATGCCTTTGATCTTTTGTTTCAAACAATTTCTAGTCATAGCTACTCTTAGATAAGTTATTCTTTCATGGTCTTCAAGTTCAATTAAAGGGATTATTTGATATTTTAAAGATGAAAAACTTTGACAAAATTTTATTTTTGATGGAAACTGGGATTTATTTATTTATCTATTTATTTTTGAGGTTTTGGGGGAGGGATTTCAGAAAACATGGAATATTTTTTTGTGAAAATATGGA
Organism: Hamamelis virginiana; assembly: GCA_017140935.1. NCBI lineage: Eukaryota > Viridiplantae > Streptophyta > Magnoliopsida > Saxifragales > Hamamelidaceae > Hamamelis > Hamamelis virginiana. The sequence goes on along the minus strand of JAESVK010000209.1, from coordinate 7,558 downwards.
GATATTGCCAAAGACAAGCTTTCATACAAAGAACTCAGAATACCGAATAAAAAAACATGGAACAGATAAGAGCTCTTAAAAGAGCAAATCCACACGTTGAGCATATATGACCCACTAACATTTAAATGGCATTCATAGATTGTTTTTGAACTCCAAATGCCATACAATAGTCAAATAGAATATGCTACAGAAATTCAAATTGATCACGATAATAAAGTTTTTGGCTTTGCAACCTTGAAAGACAAATGTTTTCTTTCCACGGATGCTGATGTTGATGCCCAACACTTTTGCAATGTCCAATACGGGTAAAAGGATGGTTTCCCTTTTAAGTACTTCGCTCTAGAATTCAACTGAACTCTTAGTTTTCTTTTTTGATTTTTAATTTGAAAATCTGTTCTGGATTTCAAAGTCAAGCATGAAAACTGCATTATGGGACATGTAGATCAACTACTATTCCAATGCACTCATTATGCATTTAATTTCTTATGTTCATCTTGTCGCAAATTTTTTTTTTTTTTTTTTTCCGTCATCATTTGTGGATGAAACAGATAGTAACGCTGGAAGATGTGGTCGAAGAAATTGTCGGTGAAATCTTTGATGAAAATGATTCAAAAGTAAGCTTTTATTATTTAAAATTATATGCAATTGCTCTTTCTCAATGATTATATGAACATAATTATCTAGATCTATTTTCAATATCAGCACATCATTAATCATCAATAATGAGATGGCAGGTAAGCTGATATATATAACTGATGAGTCTGTGTTATACTTTGCCCCTTGAGCATTTGTTTTTTAATCGTAGATAAAGGCAGTTATTGCAGTTATGTATTCCCATTAAAGTCTGTTCGCTAGTTGTTTCAATTGCAACTTTATTAAAGACCTGAAGTTTCTACTTTGTCTTTTGGGCTGTTTCTTTGGCATTTATGATGTCATCCTCAGTATGTTAGCAATTCATATCTTCACTTGGTATTTTATTACAAGAATCTATGCTTGGTTTTGTTTAACTAATTGAGAATACGAAATCCTTATGTTTTTTAATCATCAATTAGATGAGTTATATTGTGCAAAAATATCAAATGCAAGCCCTAGGAGTTGGTAGACCGGAAGAAGTCAGTCCTACATTTCTATGTACAAGTACAAATTTTAACATTTTTTGTAAAAGGAGTGAACTGATCAGAGCATTCTGCAATCTAGAATCTTTATAATCAAATGAATCATGTGCTTGCTTCTCTAGTTGATGATTACATAAGGATAATAATGCAAGCCTGTAATAAGATGTTGGAAAAGTTTAATGCATAAAGCTAAACGACAGTGCTTTTTTTTTTTTTCCATCAAATTATTATTATTATTAAGTTGGCTTCTTATGGATGTAACTCTTGATCGACTCTCAGATGAATTTTTTCCATTTGACAGGAGGAGATCCAGAAAAAGACTGGTTATGTTGTAATGCGAGCAGAGGGAATATTTGATGTGGATGCAAATACATCTATTGACCAGCTTTCTGAAGATCTGAATATCAAAATGCCAGAGGTATATTGCCCTTTTAGTGCTAAACAACTGACTATTCATCCTGAAAATAAAGATTGGTGCATATGTTGAGATAAAATATTCAAAGTAGATAGTAACTGTCAGTGATAGGACTGACTACGGAGCGAAATTTCCCATAACTGTACATAATTTTACAATATTTTTTTCTTTAGGCTATGCTTTCAATGTGCATCATACTTCTCTTAGATATCTTCTGTTTTCTGCCAGTTAGATATCTTCTGTTTTTTGCCAGTTTGGTTTAAAACTTACAGAACAAAGGTGCTAACAGGATAATTCAAGATCTTCCATTTGTTGATACTTACGATGATTGTTCAAGAAATCCTTGCTGAGAAAATTCTTGCCTAATTATGGTATTCTTTTTTGTGTTTTATGTGAATCAAAGAATGATGTGTCTACAGTTGATATGCTGTTATTATCCTGTCCTTGTTGTGATGATACTTTCGGCTGAAGGAATATATCTGATGTAGTCATTTATCTGTTTGATTACTCTTTTTTACCGGTACATATGACCTGTCGAGCCATGTGAAGCAGTTTAAGGAGGTTCTTGTGATTGTTTGCATTCATGGTATTATTTGTAGCAGCTAGAATGAATGGGATGGGATGGCATGATATTACATTCCATGATCCTGTTTGATCTTTTACAACCTTACTCGTACTATTTTCTCTGCTTCACTTTATGTTCTATCATGTTTTTTTGCCTTGTTTTGGAGTGTGGGCATCTTAAGTCACCACCACGTATACAATCACTTTATATTTGAATCATGACTGATAGTCTGAAGGCTGGACTGCGATAGTGTTCATCTGTTCACTTGATGTGTCAAAAGGGTCTCTTTTTTCCCTTATTTATTTTCCTTTTCAATATCTATATTATAAGAGGTAAAGTCAAGTAATGCAATCATACTTGTTCTATGTCCATCAATTTCGTCATTCTCTCATTCTCAATCATCATGTTATTTTCTCTATTTTGTACAGGGTCATCAATATGAGACAGTATCGGGTTTTATATGTGAGGCATTTGGATATATCCCAAGGACTGGAGAGAACATCAAAGTGGTCCTTGAAAAGGAAATTCAAGAAGATAACAAAGAATATGATGAAACTGAGTCTGACCACCAAGATCAAAAGGAGAAGCATCAACTTTTTAAACTTGAGGTATGGTTTAGATTCTTTTGCTTCATGTTCTTTGGAAGTTTCATACATAAAATGGTACTTATATATTTATTATAATATTTTCTTTAAGTAGTAATCAAGTGCTTTTGTTATTTGAATGAATTGGCCCCAGACCATGTCACTTGTTTTCTCAGGGACCATGCATTGCAATTTCTATTTTTTTTTTTTTTTTGTCTTTTGAGTGGTTTGAACAAGTTAGCCCTATTCCATCTTCTCTTCTTTTTTCAAGGATCATGCATAGTGGCTTCTACTATCCCCTTGTATAATGCTTTGCTTGGGGTGTTGGCGTGTTGCCACTACTTTCATGGATTGGCGAGGGATTAGATACTGATGTAGTGGAAGGTTGTCTGATGCCATGCAGCTGGAAGATTATGAGTAAATTTAATTGATCACCATCAATGCATAGGTCTTTTTATTTGGAAACCTAGGAATAAAACCTTACTAGGTGCTATTCCAAGCACTTTTGAAGTCCTCTGGGGAACAGGTTAACTAATACTGATGTAGTGGAAGGTTGTCCGATGCCATGCAGCTGGAAGATTATGAGTAAATTTAATCGATCACCATCAATGCGTAGGTCTTTTTATTTGGAAACCTAGGAATAAAACCTTACAAGGTGCTAATCAAAGGCTCAAAGCACTTGAAGTCCTCTGTGGAACAGGCATTGAAGCAAAGTTCATATAATTTATCCAAGAAGGACTGCTTTTGGTGCTTTTTCTAGCTTCTATATGTAGGAAAACACTGTTAACTAACCAAAGATTCAAAATTTCACACTCCACCTGACATAACATGAATAAATTTTCAAATTTGCTAAAGTCAAATCCTCTGCATTTTTGTCACTTGTTTGAAGTCCATTTTTTGAGGACAAATGATTAATTTTTTTTTTAAATAAAAATAACAAGGTAGAAAGAGTTGTTAGATCTGTAAGAGATATTTCCAGTGAACCAAAAATTATCCATGATGTATTAGTGCTCCTATGGAAATTTAGCAGAGATTTGTCGGAGGAAGATGGATTGTTTCAAGCCATGTTGGAAGAAGTCTGGCCAGAATGAGTCTTGGCTTTGGGCGTGAAACTTGTTTGGGAATTTTGGGAATGAGGGCAAGGGGAACACCTAGGTATTTGCAGGCTTTGATAATTCTACAGTCTCTTATGGACAAGAAGGGAGTGTCAGAACTAAAGAACCCTTTAGATTGTGAGCATTTGGTAGTGGGTCTGTCAGGTATTGGGTAATAGTGATGTTGGGGCAGGAAGTTGATTGTGGTTAGGTTTGTAAAAGGAAGTAAAAATTAACTAGGAATAGAATTTAGTTGGAGGAAATAAAATAAAATACTTCTATTAAAGGCTTACTTTTAATGGAATCAGGCTGGCATGGAGAAGCAGGATCTGTGTTGCTGCTCTCTTTGGGGTATGCTGCTGTTCTTGAAGAAATCTGTGCTAACTAATTGGTTAAAACTTATTTTGATTAATCACTATTCAAATATTATATCCTTAAAGGGAACAAAAATCAACTCTAATATTGCACCTTATCATGAATGGTTCAGCAATACATCTGATGGCTATCCTGAATTTCTATCTAAATGCTGGTTCTTGCATTTTAAGCTTTTGCATGTTTTACCCTGTTCTATTTTAATGAAGCCTGCATTCTTCATATCTTTCCACTAGATGCAATTGTGTTCTTGGACTAACCTGAAAGGATCCTCGAAGTAATTTGTTATGGGAAACCCTTTTTTGGACATAAAAGTCACTGTTTCTTTTCATGTAGTTGAATTATTTGCCCTTTTTGTTAGAAGGTCGTATTTGCGATAGATCATTAAGCCAGAGCATGTATATACAAAATAAGCCAAAGCATATATATATGTGTGTGTGTGTGTGTACAAGGGGGATCTATTATAAGGTGCACCTTATGCAAAGTTGCGTAAGGTGATCTGCTTAGATCCAATTACAAAACAAATTTTGAAAAACCGACCGTTGGATTAGATACTCTTTTTATGCTTGTCAAGAATGCCAAAAATCACAATGGTCCTACTGTTGGTTTCATGTGACAAACTGTTTTTTATTTTTATTTTTTATTTTTTTTTCTTAAAAATGTCACCAGTTTTTCACATTTTTCAAAAATTGACTGTTGGATCACCGTGATTGTGGCATACATGACATGTATAAGAATGATATCTATTATGATGGTCAATTTTTCTAATTTTTTTTGCGATTGATCCTAACCAAGACACCTTATGCAACTTTCCATAAGGTGCACCTTATAATAGACTCTCTCTCTCGCTACATATATGTGCACCAAAAACATAACAAATACTTAGCTCAACTCAACAAAGTCTCAATCCTAATGACATCACAAATCATTATTATTATTATTTTCCATTGTACTTTTTTCTCGAGCCCGGATATAATTCATTACGCATATTGGTTTACCGCTAATAATTGCCAATGGACTAAACATATTGGATGGCTTCATATGATAGATCCACAGCTCACATGTACTTTCCTTCTTGCTTCATAACACAAGGTGGGGTAACAACCACTTAAATAGTTAGTTATTTTAGTAATAAAAACACTCGTTATATTTTTGTACGCTCTTTTGTGAGACTTTAGTGGAGCAACTATTATACATACACCATCTTTTGTTGAATTTCTTTTTAGTTCCTTCATAATTGTCGAGGAAAAGAAAACTTGGATTATCACAAAAGCCTGTACAATCCTCGTCTCATTATCATTTTGTCTCCTGTAGACAAAGGTTTTAATATTAGCATTTTTAGCCATTATGGAATAACATCTATGGTCATATTGTCTATGTGCAGATATTAGCAGGAAATGCCAGAAAGGTGAGCGCTGTTCGATTTGAACGGATAAACATTGGTGATGCAACATTGGATGGCAAAGAGGTTACTCGAGTGGTTCCCAAATTCATGAAAAGGAAATGGAGCAGTGATGAGGAATCAGATATGACTGACTACGATGAAGATCCATACCAAAAGAGACCAGAGGATGGCCAATCCGATGACTATGTAATTACTGAACATGAAGATGATCATGGTAGTCCTAGTAAACAGTAGTTACATTACTCAAGATCTTCCATTCTTATAGCACCATAAGAGGGGTAAAAGATTGAGAACAAAATGAGAATGAGATAAGCTCACAAACTAGCATTGTAAAATTTTTTCACTGATGAAGAGAAGTATCAACATCTGAATCATCAAAAACAGTTGTTCTGTGTACAAGGACAGTAAAAATATTAGAAAAACAGTAAAAATCTTGGAAATATAAGGACAATGAAAATATAAGGATAGTGAAAATAAAAGAAATACAGTAAAAATCGTACAAACATAGTGGAAAAAAGAAAAGGAAAAAAAAAAAAGGGAATTTGGATGGGAATTGGGACTGAACCTGTAGTACCGCTCTATTTATTAATATTAGTAACATAAAAATGTAACTTTAAACTTAAGGTAATAGCAGCTTTTAAAACATAAATAAAATCATAAACTCGTAACACTCATTAACTTTCTTATTTTTGGGACAAAGTTAGGCTGGGCTTAAAAGTGTATTGATTCTAACTAGAGTGAAGCTTGTTTCAAACACTAGGCTTAGGTCCAATTTTAAAGGAATCATTGATGAAGGGCCTTGTGTGGGCTTGGTCCTTGAAGGGGGAAAACAATCCAGGCCAAATCGAGCTTCAATCGTTTTAAACACATACCTATGTGTCTTAACTCTCAAGTATATTCTTCAAATATTGTATATAAAATTTATTTTTTTATTTTAAATAAATATAAAATTTAGCAGATATATTTAACAATGTCTGAGAGATTCAAGAGTCAAGACAAAGGCCCCCCACTCAATGGAGATTGCATATGCCCATGTAGACCATCATGAGATGAGTTTAGCAGAAGAAATGCTTTAAGAGCCCCCCAATGACTTCTAGTATATGTATTGTATATATATTTGTCACACTTCAATACCGAATAAACCGACTAATTATTTAGCATATCATGATTTCAGCATTTAACATAGCATTGATTTGGATCGGTGAGTTTCACCGGATATAACACCAAATTGCTTGTATATTAATTCTAGTTCAGAGATTGAACATTATCGTGATTTTGTTCTATCTAAGAGTAAGAGTCTAGACCATTTTATTGAAACACAGTTCCCACTCCTTTCTTCTTTCTTTTGTGCTTAGTAGCTTCAATTGACTTCTGCTAAAAAATAATTTCTTCATTCACATTGTGCTATGTTTACGACTGGCATAAAACATTCCAACATAGAAAAATTGGAAGGAAACAGTAGTGCTATTAATTAAAACTAGAATACATTAGATTTTATTGCAACCATACAATCCACATATAGATTATGCTCAATCAAGATCATTTAGAACATTTGTTCTACAAAAGACTACAACATTTATATCTGATCTTCCCTCAAATATACTGCAAGTAGTAACTAAGTTGCCGAGATCCCAATTCCCATTAACAGCAAAAAACAGTCGAAACTGAATGAGATATTTCTTTTGACAGATGTGGGTGAACATCTGGGATGGTAACTGCAACTTGATTTTCGTCATTGTCAGACACATATTTTGGTTGAACAGTGACTGATTACGGTTTCACATTCAGATATCAGTTCACTTTTCAAAACTGGAATTCGACCTCATACTATACTCTGCTACAAGACGTGCAAAAGATGATGACTTGTTTTCTAGCAATCTTGTCAGAGAATCATATTCCTCAATAAGCCCTATAAAAAGTTTTAAGATGAAAAAAAATATATATATCAATGCAAAACATCAGAAGATAATGGAGTAAAGTTGAATCATCAGTCATACTAACCGTGATC
>JAESVK010000208.1:76116-91944 GCA_017140935.1 Hamamelis virginiana | reverse complement strand
GTCTATGCATCACTAATCAAGTGTCATCGAGTGGAACTGTTTGTCTTTAAATTTAAAAGAAGATTAAGTTTTCTCATCTCGCCAATTTATCAAATACAATAAAAAAAATCAAGCCCGCTTGGTAGAAAACTCGAAAAGGCTGTCTAGGAAAAAGTTAGGGCATTCAAAAAAAAAAAATCAAGCTCGCTAGGTAGAAAACCTGAAAGGGCTGCTTAGGCAAAAGTTAGAGCAAGCAAAGAAAGGAAAGTCATATGAACTACGAGGACCTGATTCTCCACAAACATCAAACAGCTTGTCACAGTTTCTACAAAATAGACATCAAAAGTAGAGATACGTAGGTAGCCCATAAAGTTACTTTGGGTGCGGTCCAATTCTTGTGAAAACACTAAGTGTTGAGTTCGAAATTAATTTATCATGGGCAATTAGTTTGAAAATAAATAAATTGAAGACATTTAATTCATAAAGGTAATTAATATATTGAAATTTAAAGACATACCATTAACATCGTGCTGCTTCTTTGTTTCTTGCCATTTTGGGAGGTTTGTCACTTCCTCAAAACTTCTTGTGTAGGTTTCTTTTAGGTATTACTTGTTTGAAAAGTTTTACCTTCGTGGAGATTTTTATACCCCTAATGTTTTGTTCTTTCTTTAAATTCCAAAATCTAGGTATGTTTGGTGAAATTGGTGAAATCATTTGACATGAGCTTAGCTAAGGATTTCCAACAAGGCCCACCATTGTCTGAGCCTTCCTTGAACCCTTTTTGAGCCTTTCAACCATGTGGTTGAACCCTTTTGGAATCCCTGTTGCCCCTCTATTGAATACTTATCCATTTTGACAACCCTGTCCATTTGATCAAGGGAGAAGATAAGATACTTAAGCCAGCCTATTTGACCATTCAGAATAAAAGCTTTCATGGAGAAAATGAAGAGATTTGGTGAACCATAAAAATTCTTGACGAGACGTGCATGGTGTATTTCGGGTTGATCTCGAGATGAAAGAGCGAATGATATTTGAGGAAGGGATGCACATCATTATGTTTGAAGAAGATGTATGAGGTTATGAGCCCCAAAGGATGTAGCTATCAGAATCGGAGTTGATATTGACTTTATGTCTCACTTTGTGATCAAAGGACTCAAGCCAAAGTGCTTAAACATAATATTCATACTTCAGTTTTTATAAACTTTTCTCAAAAAAAATGCTTTTGAAAGACCTCTTGGTTGTTTTTGAAAATGAATGATATATGTGAACTACTTATGTCGGTCCCCCTCTCCTCAAAGGTACTTTTACAGTATCTGCATTAGAAAGTTCTTAAGTTGGGCTTCCTTGCCATAGGTACCCTAGTGTCGAAGTTAGGCTTCCTTGTCATAAGTGCCCTAGTGTCAAGGTTAGGCTTCCATGTCATAGGTACCCTAGTGTCGAGGGTAGGCTTCCTTGTCATAGGCATCCTTGTGTTGAAGTTGGTCTACAATATAAGAGTTGGTTGATTAGAAAAAGAATTGATATTGATAAGTTAGAATAACTTTTAAAGATGAAATTGTTGATATATGAAATCAGTGTATAGAATGATTGGTTTGAAACTTACACTAAGTGTGACACTTGTGTTTAGAAATGAAAGTGTGACATATAGTGATGTTGAAGACTATCATTATATGTATGAGTTTATATAACAAACAGTTTTATGCCTTGAAAGTTTATAATAACTTAGCATTATTGATGATTTTGAATCCCTTTGTCATAAGGAATGTAGTTGGAATGAAAAACCCAAGGAAATGAGTTTTGAAGATACTTTATCAAAAACTTAGAAGGTATGCTTAGTTGACATTTGATTTTTGAAATAAAACTTTCTTAGTAGCATGGAAATGTCACTAAAAAAAATAGTTTTTTTTTTAAAAAACATTAAGCATTACTTTTTTGAGACTTTTTTCAAACATCTGATATGCACACATTTAAAATAAGTTTTGAAAACTTGTCATGATATGATGAAATCATTTTAGAAAATTGTCAAAGTCTATGGAATCATAACATGGAAATTTTCTTTTGAAAAGTAGAATTTTTTTTTTCTTCCATAGAATTTGGTCGAATACTTGGTGTGCATACATTTGAGATGTGTCTTGAAAACTTGTCATGACATGTGAAACATATTTGAATCATGACATGAGAAATTGGATTTGAAAAATCAAAATTCTGTTTTCTCGGGAAATTTTATCAAATACTTGATGGGCATCACTTTAAGCTTGTAAAACAAGAGAATGGAGCACCCAAACTCTTCCAAATATATTCCTCATGGAGGGGAATGATCAACCAACATTCATAAAGTAGATTTTGAGCGTGCCATAGAATTTGGGGGATAGAAGATAGGGATGCGAGTTGGTCTCTTGATGAGAATGAAGATGGAAAAGATGAGCTTGAAGTTCCAACAACACTCTAGAGTTAGTTTCGTCATTCAGAAAACCTTGTACTGGTTAGGTGTTTAGAGAATGGATACTTCTTGTTAGTCAGGAATTCGAAGATACAATAGAGATTTGTAAAGATTTAGAAAATGGGTGAATCCCAAATGCAAGAATCAAAAGATGAATCCTAGTTTTGATTCAAGGATTGATGTGTAGAGTATCTTAGAGAGTAATTGGAAGTAGTCTGAATAGATGAAAGCCAATCCGAATTGATGACAATGAACATATTTTAACAGTACACATACACCATAAAAGTGAGAAAATTTGTTTTTGAGCACAAATGGTTACAAATTTCAAATGTTTTCCAAATAAAACCCCATATTCTCTTGAAAGTTAATCAGTGTCTTCGAGAGCTCCTTCTTATCCCTCTACTAGATCCCTCGTCAGCTGAGGAATGACATGGTGGGTCAGGTGCCTGAAACAGTGTTCACAGTTAGATCTGTTTGTGAGAACTAAGGAATGTGGACTTTTGAATGTGATTTGAGGTTACCTGTTGACGAATAAGAGAGGAAGTCCTCAAGCTCATCCTGCGTAGATCACGCCTCATGGTGGTGGTAAGATCGATGTAATCCTGGCAGTACTCTCGAGGGACCTGTCAGACAAGAGTGGTGTCAGTGGGCATACATGTGCATTTATTTGATTCAGTGGAAGCTTTACCTGTTTGTAGGAATGATCTATGTGATATCCCTTATTAACTGATGGTCGTGAAATAGTAGAAGTCACAAAATTATCTTCAACTATTAGCTCGATGTTCCAATCCGCTGGCTGCAAGGCAGGAGGCCTATTTGCTTCTTGATCATCATCACTAGCAGCAGCTCTAGAGCTTTGACCCTGGGAGCAACGACCCTTTTGACATAAAGAAAGTGCTGTAAAAGTTTTTTTATAGAGATGAAGGAAAGTGTTTTATTTACATACCCTCTCAGGCAATTCTCCAGTCGCTAAGGGACGCATCAAGAATTGTTGGCAGAAAACCTCGTAATTCCTGTCAGGAAAAAGGAAAGCAGAAAGATCCACTCCTCTCATGGACTCTAGTAGGTCCTCGCCCTTCATCTTGTTTGTATGGCGCATGTTTACAGGAGGTAGAAGAGGCACCTTGGCTTCATTAATGTTCCCATAGACTTGGCGACAAACTCTCTTGCCTAAGTACCAGTACCTGCCAGAAGGTCCCTCAAACAGAATTCGCCTATGTGTCAGGAGTACACTTTGTGCATAAGGAGGAGTCAAAGAAATCCTCCAAGTGCCCCATGGGTCTCAATTCACCTGAAGATTATGAGAAGTGTGAGAGTTAAACTTGAAGGATTTAAGTAAGAGGTAATTTGTTGAGGTTTTACCTGTTCTGCAGTGAGACTGGCTATGATGGCCTTAGCAGTGGCATAGTCATATCTATGGAGGCTGGATTTTCTCCTATTTGATGGATGGAAGTGTGCTAGAAATGACCAATGGTTAATCCCCTCCTGCAAGAGAGGACAACCAAGACCTAAGTAGATAAAAGCCCACACCTGCATGAGGAAAAGATCAGGAAATTGACAAAGATGTAGAAGGATTTTTTTTTTACAATTGAGTGAAATCAATACATGCCAAATGAACGCCAAGCCACCGAAGTCCTGGGCAGTATCTCGAGATTTGTCACACATAGAGCGATACATGGTTGCCAATGCCACTCCTTCCCAGTCGTACAAGTGAATACTATCAGTTTCCTCCAAGCTCTCCAAGAAGCCTAGAGAGGCTATGTCCTGTGTACCCGCGAAGAAAGTGCATGAAAGTAAATACAGAATGAATGCACGAGCATTGTCTTCAGAATCTGCTCCCTCCTCTTCAGCCTGAGTATTGAAATGGCTATAAAGCCAAGAGCGCTTGACTCCGCTCTTTATTATGGGTGCATCTTTGACGCCTAAAAGATTTTGCAAATATTCCTCATCCATATGAGCATCTGCATAAAAAGCAAGTGGTTTACCTCTGATAGGAAGCCGGTGAAGTCGAGTGGGGTCATAGTCATTTCCCCAAACCCGAAGTGAAACGTGTCGGTGGTGTCCCACCAGAGTTCAGAAAGGGCCAGCATAGCCATCTTGTCCATACTGTCACGCCAAAGAGAATCTAGAAAGAATTTGAAGCCTGCTTGCTCTACAATGGCTTTACCTTGTGGTTGACGGACGTCCATCAAATCCCACCATTTGATCAAATTCCCTAGAGAGTAGCGTGTACGGATTTCGAAATTGGGCTGCACGAACATATTTGCCATATATTCTCATCAATGAAAATGTGGTTATTTCTATATGACTTTTGATTCAAGTGCAATAAAATGCATGATTGTTGTTAAAATATCATAAGATGAAATGAAATTTTTGTACTTTGAATGAGTCAAAATGATCAAATACATTTTCAAAAGGTTTTTTTTTGCAAAACATGAGTGCATATCAAGTGACACAATTTATTATTAAAGGCATGGGTGGTGTTACAAAAATTAAAAGCGTTTCAATTTCAAAATTGATGAGATTTTAATCAAATTGAACATCATAGAAATTTTTTGAAATACTTTACTTGGCATGAAATGACTTTTAAAGGAGAAATTTGAAAATGGTGTTACTTAGGCATTTTATCAAACATATGATGTGCATATTTTCAAAATGTAATTGATCATGGCAAATACTTTCTAAAATCCTACAAAAATCATTGAAACATGATTATGATATGTTTGATTTGAAAAATCAAAGTTTACTTCATTGAGGCATTTCATCAAACACTTAGTGTGCACCATTGACAAGCTTGTGAAGCTATGAAATGGGGCTCCCATGCTTTTCCCAGAGTTATAATGATATGAAAATCAATAATCACAACATGCAAACAAGCATTTCAACTCAATCAATTGCATATGAATCAAAAGTTATTGATGAGATCTAACTTACATTGCCTTTGGAGTGGATTTATGAAAGATGTGTTTTAGGCTCCAAGAGTAGAGATGGTGGATGAGAATCCCCATATGATGGTGCCTTGTATCTAGCCTTGACTTCCAAGAATGGATATTTTGTATAGGGTAGAGGAGGTTGATCTCTATCCATTTTTGAAGAAAATCAAGTATGTGGGAAAATGAGAGGTTCACATCAAAAGAGAACAAGTTGAAGAACCTAAGAAGATGAAGATGATTTTGTGTTGGCAAGAGTGCAAACCAAAGATTTGGTTGAGTATGTATGGATTGAGGGTCAAAAGTTAGGGTTTTGGAGCAAAGCCAAGTTAGAAGGTGGCTTAGAATGAGCACAAAAGGGGATGAATGAGTGATTGCTCGCAATCATAGGCTCTAAATTGATAGTTGTTATACCTAAATGCACAGTAATAGTGAAGTAATTCAATAGGTTTTGCAAAGATAGTCATTTATGTTGTTTTTATTGTCATTGTAGGTTTTTGGCCTTTTGAAGCCCCACTTATGCTCTCCGATGAAGCGTGGTTAGCAGTCGAAGGTTTGGACAGCGTTGAGGGAGCATCGAGCATCAGTTTCAGGCTGTTTTGAGGAATTTTAGGTCATCTATCGATAGGCATATGAGGGTATCGATAGATGACAGCCCCTGTAAATCCAAATTTTCAATCTCGAGTAAGACCTATCGATAGGCAATTCTACCTATCGATAGCTGGTGGCTTCTGGATCTCCATTTTGGAAATTGTAAATTTGATCTATTGATAGGCGGACCTATGTATCGATAGGTGTGGGCTTCTGTTTTCTCAAGTTTTTGGAATCAATTGAAGACCTATCGATAAAGGATGTTGGTATCGATAGCTGGCAGCCCCTGGTCTCCCAATTCCAGATGCAATTTCAGCATCTATCGATAGCTCATGGTTCATGTATCGATAGATGGCCCATTCTGCTCTCTGGCGATTCACTCATTCAAGATCTTTATCGATAGGTGTTCTTTAGCTATCGATAGAGATTCATGCTTCGAATTTGACTTCTGCGCTTCTCCGCAGTCTCTATCGATAGGTGCTTTGCACGCTATCGATAGATGACTGCCTGGCCCGAATTTTATGCTAAGTAATTTTGTAAAAATTGTGGGATTGAGGGACATTTTGGTCTTTTTGCTCCTTGTCTTTTAGGGGGTATAAATATAAGCTTTTATGGGAGTGAGGACAAGCTTTTACCTTGTCTTGTAGTTCATAAAGTGTTGTTTTGTTTTCTTGTGCTTTCTTGGCACTTTCTTGGTAGCCAATCACCATCAAATCTACTCTAAAAGGCTTACATTTGACTATGACGTGGAGGAGCATTCAAGGATCGCCAATCTACGACATGGCCGGCTAGGTCACTCGGTGATGGGGTTTGGAGAGGATTTTGGGTGAGGTTTTTAGTCACCATTTTGTAATTAATGTTATTGAATATTGGGATAGATTTGTATTTGGGAGTTTTTGTACTTAAACCTCTTTTACCTTGAAATGTATTAGTTTTCTGTGATTGCTTTTACATTCAAATACAAATGGTGCTTATTTTAATGAATAATTGAGTTAATGATGATTTGATTGTTAGCATGGGTTATGCATTATTGTTAAAGTTTTGATAGTCTATGGCTTATGATTAATCATTATACACTTGATCATTCATATCTTTTTGGATAACCTAATCTTGTAGTTTGGGTTTCCATTATCCCATATTTAATAGCATTTCATATTACAACTGGTGATTACTGTCTTGCCCTAATCCCAACCAACCCCGTTACCTTTCTCCATTTTATCTTACTTTTTAATCTAGTTTAGTGCGTTCTTAATTTCTAATTAGGAGCTTAATCAATCAACCTTGGAATTTCCCTCACTAGTTTAGCTTCTTATAAACTCCTAACTCGATTCAACCACGTTCTCTGTGGACGACCCGCACTCCCATTGACTCTACGAATTGAGGTTAAATTTCTGTTGAGTGTGGTCTTATAAATTCTTTTAAATCTTGGCGCGTGGTGAGGAATTAACCTCCCTCACCGTGGTGCGACCAAATTTTGGCGCCGTTGCCGGGGAATTGTGCGTTGAATTGAATAGAAGTTCTAAGGAACTATTCTAGTTGTAATTAGAAATTATTTCTTGTTCATATTATTTTATTTTTCTTTCGTAGCTTTGATCTACTTGTTCTCATTTTAGGTTATTATATCTAGGTACTTCCACTTGCTAAGCTTGCACGCTAAAAAGCCCTCGAGGGCTAAATTGCTAAAAATTTGCTAAAACAGGTTGGATAGGACCGCATAAAGATTAGCGACCTGGAACGAGGGGAGTTCTCTTAGCTCTATTCTTTCTTTCTTTCTTTACTCAATTCTTTCATTCATTACATTCATTAAGCATATAGTGGGTGGGTTGTAGAGCTTGCATGCACGGTAGGCGTTCACTATCTCAGGAGCTACAACCATTGGACCTTGACCTAGAGAACACCTTGAGATCCGCTAGGGCTGCTCGTCGTAATACTCAAGAGTCCCCACCGGTCATTGAGGTAGAAATGGCCAATGCTTTAGGAAATAATGGAGGTGGAGCTGCCCAGCAGAATCCACCGCAGCAAGTCCCACCTAGGTTGTTGCGAGACCATTTCATGCCTAACACTTTCAGTCCACCATCATGCATTCAAATTCCAAATATAGAGGAGTTGACATATGAGATTAAACAGCAAACCATACAGATGCTCCCTATATTTTATGGATTAGATCATGAGAACCCTTATGATCAGCTGACTGAATTTGTGAACATCTGCAACACCATTAGGATTAGAGATTTCCCACAAGAGTCTCTACGCCTATTTCTTTTCCCCTTTTCTTTGAAGGACAAAGCCAAACATTGGCTTACATTTCTTGAAACTCCTAGACCCGTCATAATAGTTTCTTTGTGTATATCAGTTTGTCATCTCATAATATCTTATATTTAAATAGGTTAATTAGAATCCATAAGTGTGAATTGTTCCCTACATATCTGCAGCCGGCATATCCAGACAGAAAATTCTAATTAAACCTACAATGATGGAACGCCATGAAAGGACATTCATAATGCCCCTTCATTACACCTTAATATCTCATATGAGGGTTTGGTCTTTAAATGTCTTGTCATTTATATACACATGCATCACATACATTAAACATATATTATCTCGTAATAAATTAAGATGATTATGGACTTTTAATTAATATCCAACTTTGAGCCAATAAAGTTGAATATAAGTTTATGGGTGGGTAAGGTGATCGTAAAATAATTGCATGCACAAGAAAAGTCTTCAAGCTCTTCAAGTCCCACCATGCTTCTCCATGCTTCTGATTGCTCCACCATTGCTCCATGAGGATGTATTACATTACAATAATATAAAAAGGATATATCATTGGGAATGGGGATTCAAAATAAAATACAAAGAGAAATAAAGATGTCGGCATGCAAGCTCCAATTAAATTACATCACCATAAAAACCAAAACCCTAATTTCAATCACATTGAAACAGACAATCACATTTAATTTTAATTGGTCTTAAGTCCATAATCATCATCATCACATGATAAACAGAATCTCATTGCATATAAAATAAAGGCACAAAATAAGTAAATAATGGAGGCATGCATGTAAAACAAAGCTTTAGTTAAATTTCCATAGGCATGAAAATTTAATCTCAATCCTAATCTCATTAGGACTTAACCCAACCTTATATTTTCTTAAATAATCAAAAGAAAGTAATATAATATTATTTTCCAGAAAAATAAAGTTTCATAAACTTTCTTTAATGAATTAATATAATTAGCCCATTTTATATTCAATAAAACACTTTTATTAAATATAAAAATATCAAAAAATTATTTTATTATCCTAATCATATTAAAAACACTTTTAAAACATTCTTACATCATTGGAATGATTTTAGAAAAATTAGGATAACAAAATAACCAAAAACTCAAATTTTTGTAAAACTAGGGTTTCACATGAAACCCTAGTGCCCAATGAAGAAGATGATGGCTCATGGCCATCTCATGGCTCATGGCCAACACTCTAACTTATTGGAAATTAATCATTGAGCAATTCCAAGTTGGTTTGAATTAAAACAAGCCAAAAGAAGCAAGTTTTGTAGGGTTTTTGAAGCTTACAATTAAACTAACAAAAAACTAGGGTTTCAAAACTCCATTGATGGGTTTCAAAAATCCATTGATGGCTTCAAAAACTTCACCACTGCCATGGTAGACCACGACCATGTGTGGGAACCTTTCCCACAAGAATTTCTGCCCCTTTAAGGTTGGTTTGAAAGTTTAAACAAAGACAAAACCATCTAGAACAGTGAAACAAAAAAAAAATTGGGTTTTAAAGTTTCAAAGAAAGTTAAATAATTTTGAACCAAGCATTCTATGGCTTCCAAAGCCAAAACTAAATCATAAAACCCTTCAAATACATCCATGGAACACTTCCATGAAGTTTGAAGGGAAGCCATTGAGTGGTTTGAACAAACCAAGGAAAATAAGAACACTTTACAAAATTATTTTCCAGAAAATTGTGTTACTGTTCAGCGACTGTTTTGCCTCCAAACGCTGCCTTAATGATTTGTAAAAATTCCAATATTGTTATGTAAACGATCCATGATGAGTCACGATCACAACAAAACAAGTTTCATGCAATTTGGATCTATTTTGACCGAGATACAAGCCAAACAAGTTGGTATGCTCTTGAAAACAAAAAACTGGGTTTATGTTCTTCAAGCATAGGTTCGGCCCTAGCATAAAGTAACTTAAAAAATTGATTTTTAATGTATCAAATACACAATACATCAATCTTAAATTTATATTGATCATCTCATGATCAATAATGAAGAACACGATCCAAAAAGATTTACAAACCATTCTAGGGTTTCAAAAAATAAACTTTTCTAAACCTAAAACCCTAATATTTCAAAGCTTTCCTTAACATGCATTAATCCTCCATTAAAGTGCTGCATAAGAGCATGATTTGGCTGTGATACCACTGAAAGGAAATCAACCAAGAACACAGCGGATTTAAAAAAAAAAAATTGGTTGAATGATTTCCATCAAGCCATGATCAAAACATGCTTTTAATGCATCACTAACCTTCCTAACTATGGAGATAGTTGAAGTACTTACTTTGATAGCCTTTTAGTCGCAATATTAATCGAGCCACGCATGTGAATGACCTCCAAAAATATCCACACCAAGCAAGTGTATAAACCTTGAGCTTTCCTTCTTTAAAACCCTAGAAGAAGCCATAGGGGTTTTTTCTCTTCAATTGCATGTGCTAGCATGCTAGCATGCTCTAAATAAATAGAGAACACACTAAGTGGCCGACCCTAGGGTGGCCGGCCCTAGGGTTCCCAACCCTAATTGATTTGTTTATTTATCATATAATTGCACAATTACCCAAGTTTTAACTTTTGATACAAGTGGCATCAAATTTACTTTAAATTTGATTTTTTTTTTCTCTTTCTTTTAACCAATATACACATTTGCTTATGGGTGTGTGACCTTTTGGGTTCATATGTTTTTAGTAGTAGGAATTGGACAGTAAGCATATCCCTAAGCAGATCTCTTTCTACTTGGGTTCAATAAGAAACTCTTTTTAATTCCCCTTATGAAGAATAATCAACAATATATATAGTCTTCAGGCTTTTACTAGTCATGAGTGACACCTAGCAGCATATAATGACATACCCTGAATATAGTAAAATAATAAAGTGAATCCTTCAGTTATCAGTTAAGACATAATAAGATCATTCCATCACACAATGTCTCAATTAAGTTATTATAGTATGGATGACTGTCAAACTACCAACTTAATTATATGTAAACCATCCTATGATATCAACTCACATAAGTGCCATTTGAAAACTCTTTTATAATATTGGATATTTTAGATTATTTCAGGCAATTGATTTAAAGTTCTTTACTTTTTATGAATGTTTTGAATAAATGCATGAAATGACTTATAAGGATTCAACTTTAAGGATCACATTAATAAATGAATTTTGATTCATTAATTAATATGAACCGATCACCTTATTTTATAAGGAGATTAAATGGATAATACATAAGATGTATAAACCTAGTATTTTAGTTTGTATACTTCATATCTATTTGAATATTTAAAAGCGTTCAAATGATTCATATGAAGTAAAACAAAAAGAAAAATATTAAGAATATTTGATTGAATCTTATATCACAAATTGACCTTAAATATGTTAAACGATAAAATTTGGGGATTATTTGGGATTATGAGATATCTCAAATAAACTTCAAAAGTTTGTTTTCTCAAATAAAGAGTTATTGGAAAACAATGTTTCTTTAATGGTTGAGAACCATACCTTGATGAAACTCAAAAGGAATATTATGTGATTATAAAGTTTAATACATAAAATACCTTAAAGCGTTTCAAAAGGGCAAGTGGGAGCAATAATGTCATCAACATTATTCTTGTCTTTCTTTATAAAGTACACACTTCAATACTAACGTAGTATTATGAATTCAATAATCGTTATAGGAATTCATATCTCTCAAAAATTACGATTTTATGAGGGATATCTTAAGAGGATAATATTTGAGAAATATGGGGACTCATATGATTGAAGTAATGTACTTAAATCAATATATTTAATTTTACAAAGAGTTGTCACATATATGCTGATTGTTAGTTTAGAATATAGATTTTGAAAACAAGTATATTCTTAAAAGGTTTAAGAATGGAATACTTGTATGTATAAAGAAATTAATAAGGGATGCCATTTACAAATTGCCTAAAGGGATGTCTAGTGTATAGTGTTTTCTTTTGAGAACACGGGTCTTGGTCTCATTTGTTAGAAGTGTGCCCTAAAACCAATTAGAAGGTTGTACTTAGGGACTTTTATTTCATTTATATTCATGTATGAAACATTATTCATTAATGAAATGGATTTATATTATCATGCAAACTTGTGTTATTTATAACTGTTCATGATAATGTCCATGAATAGCATGATAGAGAATTGTATCTTAAGTGTTGAGATAGAGAGACATACAATTTTCAAGAACATCTATTCTAGATATGTTCCTGATCATAGATTTATTTATTTGGGTGATAATAAACCACTAAGATTAGCACAGGTTATACTAGCTCCAGTAGGAGGATGGTGAGTCTCAAGCCATCTGTGTAGAAATACTATAGTAAACCTGTGGGTGCTTGTTAGAGAACAAGTACACTGAACGTGACCAATATGAGTATAGCTTATGGAAATGTATTTGAATGTCAAAAAGCTGCTCATATGTATAGTCACATTTGTAATCCTCATACCTGAGACACCACTGATTATCTTATGTATGAATTACTAGAGTTTGATACTATCTTGTACACTCTTAAACAAGAGGGGGTAATCGATACTCATTGGCTCTAGTAAGTTGTACATGAAGATAGGTGAGTGTGCAATAGAGATCACCACCCTTAATATCAAAGGGAGAATGTCACAGATCATTCACAAATAATAACTCAATGAAGTCTTTGGTCAAAGCAGAAGGTAACCGAGAACAGCGTTTTCAAGGGTTAACCTAATTGAGTTTTATTTTGGTGAATAGTTTACACAGGATTAAGTTAGGGTTTGACATGAATCCATACCCAACTAACTTAATTGTGACATTGTTTGGTGAAGGATTATCTATTACACGAAGGGTTCATTTATACAGATATATTCACTCACACCTAGGGCTTGTCACGACACATTGCTAGACGTCACTCATGACTAGTTGTGGACACCCCATTTTTACCATTTATTTCTACCATATGTCCATGCAAATGATCAACTAGAATAGCTGATCATTGGGTGAGGAATTGGCCTTGTAAAGACCAAATTGACCAAATTGCCCTTTGCTGAGGAAAAGGACATTTCATTATTTCATGTGTACATTCGGATTAGAATCAACCCATTTGTATTGCATTTGACTTTTAAGGTGTTTTAGAACATCCCTGTAAATTTTCATGGCATTCTGATGAGAGCTCGATAGGTAATTAGGGTTTTTGCGACTTGAAGGGCATTTTCGTCCTTTTTCTCGTATAATTTCCGAATGACCTCCGAATTCGAAACGGATTGTTTCATGAGGTTTATGTGGATGTGGGGAGTGTATTTGGTGTGTCAATTGAGCCTTTGAATTGTTGGGATGGATTCTCCCAAAATCGATCCCACGGGTAAAGATGAGCCGAATTAGGGTTTCGATCAAATTGACCGTGAATTGGTCGTTTTCACCAAAACAAAAGATTTTCAAAACATGTTGTTAAGTACCAATTTCATGTTGAAACCATGTTTTTAGAAGTGGTGCAAGCCTAATTGATCAATTTTACAAAACAGAGAATGGTCATATGACCAATTTTGGCACAACCGGGTCAATTAGCTAGCTTTTTGCTAAAACCCTTGACCATGGTCAATTGATTTTAACCGAAAAACATTCTAAAAATGTGGAGGATCAAAACACGGTCGTTTTGAACCCTGAACCATCGGATTTGGATCAAATTTGACCAAAATATGGCCAAAATTCGAAAAACCCTAGAATTAGGGAACAATTTTTGGAAAATCAGCATGGTGACCGTCCTAGCTAGGACGGCCAACCGTCCAGCTAGGACGGCCAACCGTCCATGCCTAGGACGGCCACCAGCATGCTCGTTCAGCTTTTTGCAATTTTGGAAACCTGCTCCTATTTTGGCCGATTTGATTTGATTTTTTGGGAGGGATTCGAAGGGTTTCAGCTTTCAAACCCTAGAGAGATTCATTCTAAGCCTTAGGATTGTTTTTTAAAGGGATTAATCCTAACCATTCAAGGGTTTTGAACCCTAGCTCTATATATACTGCACTATAGAGGTTCAAGAGAAAGGAGGAGAATTTTAGGGTTTTTGGGAGAGGAGGCTACAGATTTTTTTGGCTCTTCATTCTTACACCATTGAAGGGGTAAGAACTCAAGGCTAGGAGTTTGGAGGAGGCTAGCCAAAAAGGAGATCGAAGGGTAAATCCTTAACCTTGGTTCTCATTTTTCATGATTTCTTACATAAGTTTATGAGGTTATGGTGTAAGTCCTCTTGATTTTCATATGGGATGGATTCTCTTTTCTTTTTCTTTCTGCTATGAGTATGTTTAACATGATAGGGTTAGTTTTATTCGTTATTTCATGTCATATGTATGATTAGGGTTAGCTTTGGTGTTATTTTATGTAAGCATGTATGATTAGGGTTAGTTTCATTATGAGTGCATGTTAGTAAGCATATTAGGGTGTCTTTTATTGTGATTAAATGCATGTTAGGATTAGTTTTTGTTATGATTTTATGTGTAGATGCATGATTAAATTAGTTTTATTGTTGTTTATATGTAGATGCATGATTAGAACTAGCATTATTATGATTTTATGTTAGAATACATGTTTAGGGTTGTTTAGTTTAGTTATTATTTTATGTTAGAATGCATGTTTAGGGTTGTTTAGCTTAGTTACTATTTTATGTGAATATGCATGTTAGGGTTGATGTGTATGATTAGGTTAGCATTGTTGTGATTTTTGTTAGTATGCATGTTTAGGATTAGTTAGTTTTGTCGTGATTTTATGTATGCATGCATGAGTAGGGTTAGATTTGTTGTTATTTTATGTGTAAGCATGTTTAGAGTAAATGTTGATATATTCATGTTGTTATTTGAATCTCGTGATAATTGATTGGTGATTTTAATGGTAATATGAGTACGTCAATATGTTATTTTGATATGTGATGAGTCTTGAGTCTTTTTGTTTATGCTTTTATGATTATTTAAACACTCGCCATGGATTTGATTGTTTGAATATAAAAAATGTGGACGAGGGAGCGTGCAAAGGTAAGATCCTTCCCTTGTGATATCAATTTGATGGTTTGGATGTATAAAATGTGTACGAGGGAGCGTGCAAAGGTGAGATCCTTCCCTTGTGTTTAAATCAATCGTTTAAGCATATTTTGGTGTAATTTTTGACATGTTTTTGCATAGTAATTTAAAATATTCATGTAGAAAGCATGCTAGGACATTTTCACCTTTTTTATTCTTTATTTTCATGGTTTTTTGAGTAATTTAGGGTACATATTCAAATCTGTCCAGATTTGTTTATGTCCTTAAATTTATTCTAAAAATCATTTTTTAGGCCAAATCCAACTTAGAAATATGCTTAGGCTCACATAGATTAATTAGTGTGCATTTAGGGTCATTTTCATGCATTTTTAGAATTAATTACATGCTTATTTGTTTAAATTTCAGCATGCATTGCATTAGTATTTTTAGGTTTTTAGATTAACTTTAGGGCTAGTTAGAGACCCTAGGTTATGCAGGTCACTTGACCTTCCCTAGGAATTTCCTTTGTTGTAAAGATTGCTATCAGATTTGTGTATTTTATTTGATTTGAGATGTCAACCTTCGAGATATTTTATAAAAAGA
>JAESVK010000208.1:45769-65430 GCA_017140935.1 Hamamelis virginiana | reverse complement strand
CTCTTTTTTTTTTTTTTTCGAAGCCCCATTCTTTGAGAGGAGCCCCATCCTCGAATCTTCATGACATGATATGATCTTTTCTATTAAAACCTCTTCCAATCCTCACAGTTTTACTCATGTATGAGTATACTATGGGTTGATTCAATTTAGGAAAAATCAGCCCCTAGTTATTAAACTATCATATTTTATCACTTCAGCTTCATTTCCTTGACTTCTTCTTGATCTATCTTCAGAATGAATGAGAGGTAACCACACCACAACGAGGCCATCGCAGGACATATTGTCTTTAAACTTAAAAGTCTCTCAAGTTTGCTTTAAACTTGATGCGAGATTGATTTCTTTTTTCTTGTGAGAAAATTGTTGGTCCAATCTTAATTATTTAAGACAAGTCATTTGTCCCTAAATCAATTGATTCCAATTAATTCATGCAGGTTGGTTATCCCATATTCCTTTGCTCAACGAGCTCTAGAGAGATATTTTTCTTAAGATTTACATCCATGCCATAAACATCCACAAAGGAAGACAATGCAAAGAAGATACAGAAGAGAATCCCTTTTGTTTTTCTTATTATTTTTGAAATCGAATGGAAATGACAAAACAAAGAAATCATAAACAACGGATCGCCCTAGTCCCACAAGCGGGCTAGGGAAACATTTATTAATGAAACTAAAAACTGAAAACTAAAATCCTATTCTACTAAAGGAAGGCACAAACAAAATCCTATAAACTACTAATCGGCAGAAACAACTCTTCATCTTTCATGGACTTTCGCTAAGGTTTTCCGTCAAGGGACCCATTGAAAAGGGGTGTGGCAATGGCATTGGTAATTATTGGAGAAATTGGGTGGAGAGACGACTCCACGGTCAATCAGATCTTGAATTTCATGGCGAAGGCGAGCACAACAGTTGGTGTGGTGGCCTTCTGTTTGATGGAGCTTGCAATACTCATTCTCTTTAAAGTTTCTGGGCAAGGGGTTTGGAAGAGGTCGGGGTTCCAAAGGAGTGAGGAGATTACATGCCTTTAATTTTTCAAAGGCCTGTTCTAAGGACATGTGAAGATCTGTGAATTGGCAGCTTGGGCATGGGTTGCTAGGCTTCATGGTATTGGTAAAGGTTGGTGAGATAACCTTTTTATCAGCTTTAATGGGCTTATGTGGGATGCCTTGAGATATTTCCTCTAACTTTTCCAAGATGGCCTTCAAATAGAACTCAATGTTGGAGGAGGTGTGCGATTCTTTGTCAGCCATGTCGAAAGATGGATCAATGCTAACCAGACGTCTAGTGAGACCCAGGGTCCAAGCCAAAGCGCTTCAAAAACCATAATTTTGAAATCAATTTAATTTACAGCCCCATAATTGTTTTTTTTTTTTAAAAAAAGAATGATATTTTACAAAACTCACAAAGCCCCTACTTTCTAGGATATTCCTTTGAAAATGATGAAGGTTCACACCAAAAGCACGTGAGATAGACTAGGGAATCTTAAGGAAAGAAGCCCCCAGTAAAGACACTCAGAATGAACAGACCTATAGAACATGGGCTTAAAGCCCGCACAATTCTCACCTTCTATTTCTAAAGCTCAAAAACATTCGGAAGACACCTCGCAATATAGCACTACAATGGGCCTAGGCCCACATGCAATGGGGCAAGCCCCTGATTGGTACCCTAATCTTTTAGGTAACGTTCCTCTGAATCGAAGGTTTGATGCTGGAAAGATGTCCACTAGAATCGCGACGCCAAACCGGAGTTCTACACCAAAAAATATGGGTTTTCCAGAAAAGGAAGGAGGGTCCATGGTATTCAAAACACACCGATAAACAGACTATCAAAGAGATGCTACTCAAATAGAAGGAAGAAGAAAGGAGAAAACCATCATATCTTAATTCCAATTCACTTCCCAGTTTCTTAAGACCATTTTCTCTAGAAATCATGAAATAAATCAGAACCATCAATAGGGAAATAAAACATGATCAACCAAACAGAGCACAAAGAGCAACACAAAATACTAGTGCTTTATTCTTAGGACACTTTCCTTTGAATCACAGGTCTTAGTCAAAACAAGCCAAAACATCCTAATCACAGAAGGGTATGCACCCTTGGGATATTCTTTTTCATTTTCAAAATAGTCATTTTGTTCTAAGGACCGAAATCCTTAAAATAAAGGGCATTTATCGAAAATATCAAAGTTTATCTAAGAATGCCATATCCCTAAAGGTTCTAGCATTTAAAAACAAGGCTCACATCAAACAGGGGTAATTTCGGCAGCATAACGACGCAATTATGTGCTAAAAGAAATTCGACAGCATAACGGCGTAGTTGTGTGCCAAAATTAAAATTTTGGCAGCATAACGGTTCAATTATGTGCCAAAAGAAAGTTCGGCAGCATAACGGTACAATTGTGTGCCAAAAATTGGGCAGCATAACAGGTGTGTGCAAGCACTGTGGGGTAGAGTGTCCTACAGGCTGTCTACATGGACTAATGCAGAGGGTAGGTATAAAGGTTCCTATTGCAGACCAATCCATATACCTATCCACATGTGACACATGGCGTGCCGCGTGAGTCCAACGGTACGTGATTGGTCTGTGATATACCCCAAGGGGTACTTGACAATAGGTTGATGATTTCGTCATGATTGCCCTAGTGTCGAGTGGAGACAGGGATCAGGACTAGACCATCGTTTGGCAAGGCAACATCATCCTATCACACAATGACATGCAGCTAATATAACTAAAATGATATGCAATCACACAAATGCAAGTGGTTGATTTTAATTAATTTAAGAAATTAAATAGCCCAATTAAATCAATGAAGTTTAGCCCTCGATATCCCCAGCGGAGTCGCCAATTCTGTGAACCAGCCTGTTTGACGGGCTAGGAGTCCACATCATCACCGGGCGATGATTAGGGATTTTTCGAAAAACAAACAAAAGAGTCGCCACCTTATTTTTAAGGAATAAGGAAACCATGAAAAATGTTTTATTTTAAATAAAACCAAACAAAACTTCATTTTCAATGGAAAGACAGCCTTCGAACCAGAGATGGATTCGAGGGCTCAGTTATGACGTGGGAAGGTTCCAAGCTTTCACTTGTAGGCACCCACCTCACCCTAATTAAAGGACTTCTAATTTATTTGGGCTATTTAAATTCTTAATGTAAACAATCCTAAATAATCTAATCAACCAACAAAATAGTGATATAAATGCAATAATCTATATTAGTTATATTAATAATAAAAAATATACAAACAAATCCTAAGAACCTAGAATACCCTACGGGCATCCTAGGGCGGACTTGAGCCCTATTAGCGCCTACGTAACCTACTAGTGTCACCTAGCAAGTATCAAAGTCCACGTAGTTCGACTACCCTAGGACTTTCCTATTGTAATCGACCATATCATCAAAAAGTATTTCAACTTAATTCAAGACTCTAACTTCGAGAGTTTTTATCGTTTGAAATTATTTATTTGAAATCATTTTAAATTAAAAGACTTTCACAGAAATCCAAATATTCTAGATAATTCTTATCTTTAGAATTCAATTCCAATTGAAAATCTTTTTCAAAGATATTTCAAGAAAACAAATCATATTGAAGGAATCTTATCCCAAGATACAAAAATCTTAAAACATTTCAAATCCTCTAAAAATCATTTAATAATCAAATCTTTCATAAAAAAAATCATATTTATTTCATAAAAATCATATTAAAAACCTTTTTAGAAAACCTCTCGAAGATAGACTCTTAAATCAACAAAAAATACTCAATTCAGATTATGATTTTTACAACAAATGACCGTCCTATGGAAGGTCAAGTGACCTTCCTAAACCTAGGGTCTCTAACTAACCCTAAAGTTAATCTAAAAACCTAATATACTAATGCAAATGCATGCTGGAATTTAAATAAATTAATCAAACATACATCAAAATCAATCCTAATCATGCATGAAAATGCTCCTAAATGCATACTAATTAAGCTATGTGAACCTGAGCATATTTCTAAGTTGGATTTGGCCCTAAAATGATTTTTAGAAGTCATTTAAGACCATTTTCAATCCTGGACAGATTTGAAAATGGACTTTAAATCATTCTAAAAACTTTGAAAAGAAGTAATAAAAATCGTGTTAATGACCTAGCATGCATCCTACATGAATATACTACAAGAATACTATAATAATCATGCAAAAACATGGCTTAAAAATGATAATAAAACCATTTTAAAATATATATTCAAATCTGGACAGATTTGAATACATACTTTAAATAGCCTAAAAATCATTCTTAATCCATGAAAAATGATGAACAAACACCCTAATATGCATACTAACATAATATACAAATTTAACCTACAAAATATACATGAAATCATGGCTTAAAAATGCTATTTAAACCTCATCTAAGCCCATATTCAAATCTGGACAGATTTGAACCTTGACTCTATGAGACTTAATTAGCATAATTAATCCATTAAAAATAATGAACAAAAATCCTAACTAACATGCTTGACTAGATTATTACACAAAATAACATCAAAACTAATAAAAGTATGCTTAAATAATTAATTTAAACACAATGGGAGGATCTTACCTTTGCACGCTCCCTCGTACACAATTTATACATTCAAACCATATATCGAGTGTTTAAATAATCATAAAAAAACACGAAAGAAAGACTCAAGACTCACTAAAAAATGCCTCAACATACTTACACAATCATGGATATCATATAATCATCACAAGATTTCAAAAATCATGCAAACACATTGAAACATTATCCTAAGCATGCTTACTAACATAAAATCATAATGAAAGACACCCTAAACATGCTTACTAACATAAAATCATAAAAAAGACATTCTAAACATGCTTACTGATATAAAATCATAATAAAAGACATCTTAATCAAACCTACATATTCCTAAACACACAAACATACTACTGTCCTATATAAGAAAAATGAACTACATCCTATTCTAACATGCAAACATATTAAACAAATACCATGGATAATCAAACTCAAGCTAATATGATATCATCATGCATGAACAAGCAAGAGACTATCCTATCATATATAACAAACACATAAAATAGGAGATGATTCATCTCATATGAAAATGAGAAGAACTTCCACCATAGCATAGAAGAAGATTTACATGAGAATGAAATATATGAAAACAAAGATAGAACACTTACCCTTCTTCTCTCTTGTTAGCTACCTTTCTTCAAGCTTCAAAGCTTTGAATCCTTTCTTCTCTCCCTATTCTCCACTCTGGTTCTCTCCTTAATTGATGAACCAAAAACGAAAATCTAAAGTGTAGCCCCTTGAACCCTTTGTGTACCTCTCTAACCTAACTCTATCAAAGCATACTTATAGAGTTAGGGTAAATAACCATGGATGGTTGGGATTAATCCATCTAAAAATGATCCTAAGGCTTACAATCACTCATCCTAGGGTTTGCCAGCTGAAAACCCTCGAATTCTATCTAAAAAAATCGAATAAGGTCGAGTAAAATGGGTGGGAAAGTCCAAAATTGCCAAAATTGAAAAATGGGAGCGGGCATCCTGATGACCATCCTAGCCTGGACGGCTAGCCGTCCTGGGCTGGACGGTTGGCCGTCCTAGCTAGGACGGTCACCGTAGTGACTTTCCCAATTTTGTCCCATTTTCATGGGGTTTTCGTATTTTTGCCATATTTTGCTCAATTTGAATCCAAATTCGATGATTCAGGTGTCAAAACGATCGTGTTTTGATCCTCTACATTTTTAGAAGGTTTTTGAATCAAAAATACCTAACCATGGTCAAGGGTTTTAGCAAAAATCTAGCCAATTGACCCGGTTGTGCCAAAATTGGTCATATGACCATTCCTTGTTTTATAAAATTGATCAATTTGGCTTGCATCACTTCTAAAAACATGGTTTTAATATGAAATTAGTTCTTGAAAACAAAATTTGAAAATATTTAATTTTGGTGAAAACGACCAATTTACGGTCAATTTGATTGAAACCCTAGTTTGACTTATTTTCGCCTGTGGAATCGATTTTGGGCGAATCTATTTCAACCATTCAAAGGCTCAATTGACACTTCAAATACACTCCCCACATCCATATAAACCTCATGAAATAATCCGTTTCGAATTTGGAGGTTATTCAAAAATTATACTAGAAAAATGACGAAAATGCCCCTCAAATCGCAAAAACCCTAATTACTTATTGAGCTTTCATCAGAATGTCATGAAAATTTACAAGCATGTTCTAAAACACCCCAAAAGTCAAAAGAAATACAAATGAACTGAATCCAATTCAAATGTACACATGAAATGATGAATTGTCCCCTTTTCCCCAAGAATGGCAGTTTGGGAAACTTGGTCTTTACAGGAACAATTCTTCACCAAATGATCAACTATTCAAGTTGATTATTTTCAAAAATACATGATGACATAATTGGTAAAAATGGGGTGTCTACAGGGGCTAAATTATAAATATGAAGACTATTAAATAGAATCCATAGAGGTTCGCTATAAATAGATGATGAAAGGTCAAACTAGCAATCAAGCAACCACTCATCAAAAGAGAAGAGGCAAAATAGAATAGGGAGAAGCCACCTAGGGCCGTGAGCTACAAATGGGTTTTCTCTCTCTAAATCCTGCTCTCTATCCCCTTCTCCTAGCTTAATCCTTCCAATAGTTGTGAAGCTTCAAGGGTTCGTGAGGTCTCGTACATGTGGGGATACTATTGGAGGCTTCATCCACTTTGAAGCTTGATTCGATTGGAGTTTCGCAAAGGCAAATCAAGTAAGTTTATTTAATTCGTTAAATATATATTCTTGCATGATGTTCATGATCCTATGCTTGTGATTCGAATCTTGGATTGGTTTGATGAATGAATTCAATTTTAAATAAAAGTTTTATTGTTCGTCTTCCGCTGCGAATCCTTGTTCGTCAAATCCTTTCATATGGCAAAATTAGAATTGATCCAATTGAACCATAAATAGAAAGTTTCTATTTAGGAGACATTGAGATGTCCCTGTCCACTACTAGGTTGGGGTGAACCCAAAGGGTCACACACAAAAAAACACAAGAGAGCTCTTTAATTTAAGAGAGGGGTTAGTTTCCAATTTATGTAACTTATGTGGTCTCTTTAATTAATTGTTAATTAAAGAGGACTAAGTTGCAATATTAGAAACCCTAGTATTTATCTATAAATACAAGGGGATGAGTGCATGCTAGCACAAAGTCTACTCAAACCCTAATAGAAGAGGAGGCATTCATCAAACCCACCCTAGGGCCGTGAGCTTTGGGCTTCTCTTTGGTGGCCGAATTCCTCTCTCTCCCTCTTTATCTTGCTTTGTTTAAGGGGTGATCAAGTGCAAGAAGGTTAAGGAGTTTTGTGTTCGTATGGATACCTTGGAGGCTTCATAAACTTTGAAGCTTGGATTCGATTCGAAGTTTCATCAAAGGCAAATTAAGTAAGTATGTTTAAATTTGTTTAAATGTGTTCTTGCTTTATATTCATGATCCTATGCTTGTGTTCGTTCCTTGGATTGATTGTGATGATTGGATTTAAGTTTATTAAATTTTTATCGTATGACTTCCGCTGTGAATCCTCCTTGATCACATTCTTTCAACTTTATGGATTAGCTGAGGAATTTGAGAATAGTTCTCAATTCTGATAGAGGTTTACAATCACAATGTGAGCTCCCTACCTTCAATTCAATCATATATAACGGGTCTCGGGTAATGGACCCGTAATGGTAACGGTAAGGTGTAACAGATATCGGGTGTATCGGGTGATACGTAACGGGTATTGGGCGCAGAGGCCGTGAATATAATTTTTTTTTACACCAACCCCCAAAAGTAGTGATATGCATGTATTAACCTTCAAGTACAATATATTAATTTTTTCAAAGAGTTCTAGTGCATTTATTTCAAGTTATCAAGTCTTCACTGATCATTAAAAAAAATAAAATTATTCAATACTCACTTGTTCACCACCAAAAGCAATGTATTAGTTAATCTTCTGTATCTCCCCATCCCTATGGTAAGATGTATTTGAATACCCCATAATCTGTATCTTCGTAATGTTGCTCTCTATATAGTAAACAGATAGAGAAGCTGGTATGGATATCGATACTCAGTATTTTGCACAGGTAGTGGATAGTTATGAGGTTGATCTTTGTATGATGTATATGGTGGTGTTGGTGGTGGCTGTGATTGTGGTGCATAATTTTCCACCAATAGATTTCAATTACCTTGAGAGGATGTGTACCCATGCCCAAAGTCACTTTAACCTATCCTGCTCATTCATATTTCCTTAAGAGAGATAAAGAATATATATATAACAATATGATATGACATGTACATACATTATGTCCCCAACCGTCTTATATAAAGTAATAAATCAAATCATAATAATAATGCTAACATCCCGGCAAATAGGCAGTGCAACAACAATACCAAATCATAAAAGTAAAGACACATATACATAAATACATATCTACAAATCATATGTAATAAATGTAGAACTACCGAGTGTTGGTCAACAGTCCCCATATAGGAGGCTCAGCCAAGTCATCGATGCAAATTCCGAAGTCTACTTGCAAATCTGCTGCATGAAATGTAGGAGTGGGCCTCGAATCACTCGGTAGGAATAATATAACCTCTACGAGTTAATAATAACAAAGCGATACATGGAATATTTATATAAAGCTCATATTTCCAAAGTTCAAAAGTTTTATAAATTAGCTTAAGATCAAGGATTAAAAGATGTGTGGGGTTCAGTGAAAACCAGGTCCTCCAGTATCAGTATTAGTAACAGTAACGGGGCGTTTGCCTCGCCTCACAAGGGCCCTAGCATATCCAATATTGCTATCAAACCATATGTATCTCAGCAATTCTTTTATATCATTATTCAACCAATATTCATTTCAATAACTTGGAATTTCTTTTGGGAGTAGTCTCAACCATCACGGAGTAGTCTCAACATATAGGGGAGTAGTCTCAATCCCAATTCCAACATTTATAACCAATAACCAAATAACATAAACACAATTGTCACAAAGAGGCCGAGGAGTAAACGGACACCTAGACCTCTGTCTTGC
The DNA here is from genome assembly GCA_017140935.1 of Hamamelis virginiana. NCBI lineage: Eukaryota > Viridiplantae > Streptophyta > Magnoliopsida > Saxifragales > Hamamelidaceae > Hamamelis > Hamamelis virginiana. Next base: position 56,345 of record JAESVK010000208.1, on the reverse strand, counting down.
ATGCTATTTATAATTGAGTAACCCAAAAACCCTTCAGCAGGCATTTTCATTTCAAAACCGAACATCTCAGAGCCTCAACTCAACGGTTTATGTAAAAATATATTCTTAAAACCATTGTCTTTTCCAAAACAGTAGGGAATGGTATAAGCGTAAAGCTAACAACATTCTTTATACATAAAACCATTTAAAAGATGGGGCATACTCAAATATCAACAACATAAATATCATTTCATAAAATAGTTAAGTTATATGCCCATCAACTTAGTTCATAAAACCAATAATAAAAAATATCCAATTCCCACATTTATAAAGGTTTGCCAAACGTAAAACATTTCCACGTGAAAATTTAATATAGTTTAAAGCATGCCACATAATTTACACAGCTCATAAATAGGTATATTCCATGTATCGATTTGACTGAACAATAAATAGTAGGATTCACAAACATTTATAAATCATATTGATCAAAAAGGGTTATTGAAGTCCACATGGTTCTTAAAGTAGTTTGTAAGACAGATATATCATCATTAACAGTACAAAGTTACTTATCCCTACTTCAATACAATAGTGCTTCCAACCTTTTGCAGCTCCACAAGCCTCCCAAATGCAATGCTCAAAGCACCCAATGCAAGTGGTCCTCCAAAGGACCTTCCAAAGCTGGAAACAACAAATAATGTAGAAGAGGAAATCAAAAGAAAGCACAAAGGATTTGTAATCTCAAAAATAAAACAACTCGCTTTTTAAAACCGTTCACTCGTGACCCTAATGACTCAAAAACCCTAAAACGCCAAACCAAAGGCCTTAAAACTGCCACAACATATTCCCGGGTATGTCTACATGTTACACGTAGAATTTCATGGCCAAAAGCGAAGCGGTTTAAAAGATATACACCGAAGAATATGAAGGGTACGAGAAAATGGCAAATCTGGTATTTCAAAAATATTTTTCTCTCCACAAAGAATCTTACCCTAAAACCACAATATTTAGAAACTATACTTCATAAGCTTTCTGAGCATATAAAGATCGCCAAAATCGGAGTTTGGATGAGAAAGATACACATTTTTGAAATCGAGACAAAATAAGACATAAGAAATGAGAAATGCACATACTAGACCCAACCTAGATCGATTCAAACCACCCCTGGATCGATCCAAACCAACCTTGGATCGACCCAATAGCAGGCAGAAGTAGAAATTCGAGCATGAACAACAGAACCCTCAACCCAAACCTCAAAACCAACCCTCAAACCTTCAAATCTCAACCCCAAACCTTGGATCCAAAAAAAAAAAAAAAAAAAACCTTCAAAGACACTTGATCTATTAATATTACACCAAACAATAGACCCAATCAAGAGGTCAACCAAGAACGTTATCTTAAAACCCGTAAAAAACCCATTTTCACATAACCTTCTCAAGAACACCACAAATCCTTTAACAACTCCACAAACTCACACTCAAGCATCACAAAAACACTTCTTAAACCATCCACATTCACCACCCATCATAAATCCAAACTTTACCCAAAAACTCATTTCAAACCTTGGAAGAAGAGAAAGGAAAAAGAAGAAAGAAATGAACTAGAAAGCTAGGTTTACCTTTTTCCGGCGACGGCATAGCTCCGGTGACCTCCTGCAACCTCCGACGATGTCCCCTCCTCTCCTTCTCTCTCTCTCTCTCAGTTCTTCATTTCCTCTCTCACGGCTAAAATGAGGAAATAAAAAGGGTGGGGTGGTTTTATATAGGTGGGGGCAAAAATGTAATTTTTGTTTCAAATACCAATGAATAATAAATTTAATCTATGTCACCTTCTTAAAATACATAAAATAATGGCATAAAAAATCTGGGTTATTACATTCTTCATGAATGATTGCTTTATTTTTTGTTGCTTAGAGCTCTCGCTTTGACTGATTGTAGGTTCCATCGCCGTCAACTTGGTTCAGAGCTATATGGATCAATCCAATTGCGAGTACTACCACCATGCACACTAGTTTCTCTAACTGTACTGGATTTCTTCAGTGCAGAACCAGAACTCTCTCCCGCGTCATACCGTGTGCTTGCTGAAGCCCTAAATCACATGGTATCTTCGTAATCCTGTTGCTCCCTTAAACTTTCATGCCAAGCATAAGCCATATCCTGTTCCTCATCGTTATCCTTGTGAAAGTCCAAACTTTTAATATTATTATTTATGTGTTTTAAATAAAGTTTTGTATTATTTTAGAAAAAAAAGTGTTTTAAACATTTCAAGAATGCTGATTTTGTCCCAAGGTATTTAAAACAAAAGACAAGATTTTCATTCTTCATTTTCACATTTTGGCTAAGCTAGAGAGGAGAGAGTAGAAGAGACAGAGCTGTGAGGGAGAAGGTGGTCGCCGGAGTTTGCCGATCGTCGTCATTGTCGTCAAGGTGAGCTTCATTTCTTTGTTTAGCTTATTTCTTCTCCATTCTTCTTTCAGTCTCAAATCCATTATGTGTATTTTCGGATTTATGAAGAATGGGGTTTGGATTTTGATTATGGGCTGTGATCTTGGTGTTTATGAAAGGAATCGTTCGAAATACATGGAATCGCAGCGGAAGACAAAATAAAATTTTTTTATAAAGATGATTCCATCATCGAATATCCTAACTATGATCGTACAAGCATAGGGACATATGATTTACATATAAGCATATATATTTATTAAACATAAATAAATCTTACTTGATACGCCTTTCGATTTGCAATTGTTGATCTCGAACTTCAAACGGATGAAGTCTCCAACGAAGTCCACACGAACACAAAACCGCTTGAATCCTTGAAGCTTCTCAACAATGGAAGAATCAAGCTTGAGAGAGGGAGAGAAACTTTTTCTCTAAAGTGAGGATGGAGGCTTAGTGCTAACATGTCACAAGCTCTAGTATTTATAGAAAACCCCTAGGGTTTCTATTTAATACTTATTTCCAAAAGTAACTTAATTCCTTTTATATATTACTAATTAATATATAACTTAATTCCTTATATATATTCACAAATAATATATAAGGTTATTATTGGAATTAGTTTTAGGAAATTCCCTTCTCTATTTAATTCAAGAGACTCTCTTATGCTCTTTGTTTGTGTGTGACCCATTGGGTTCGCCCCAACCTAGCAGTGACTAGGGACATCTTCATGTCTCCTAAAATAGAAACTTTCTATTTAAAGGTTTAATTGAAACTATTCCAATTATGCCCTCATTGATAACACTTATCAATAGGCTTTCACTGGTCATGAGTGACGTCTAGCAATGTGTCATGACATGCCCTAGGTTTGGGTGAATAGCAGAACTATATGAACCCTTCTTGTTACTTAATCCTTCATCCCCTAATGTCACAGTTAAGATATTTAGGGTATGGATATAAGTCAAAACCCTATCTTAACTTTCTTGTCATATGTTCTTCAAATTATAATCTCAATAAGATGAACCCTATGAAACCCTTTCATATTTCATCTATCACTCTGGCCAGAGATTCACATTGAGAGTTATATTTGAGAACTGACCCTGACATTCTCTCTCATAACAGTGAGAGTGATGATTCCTTATTGACCACTCATATGCCTTCATGCAAGACCTATTAGAGCCAATGAGTGCCGACTACAACCTTAAGATCAAGGCTGCATAAAACACTATCAAACCCTAACAACTCAGGCATAAGACATCCATGGTGTCTCAGGTCTTAGGATTACCAAATGGACGTAACATAAGAATATTCCTTTAACTTAATATCCATAGGAATATTCTAGTAGATCATGTTCAGTGTACATATTCTCTAACATGCACCCACAGATTAACCTAAGTGTTACTACACTGATAGGAAAGACTACCTATCCTCCCATTGGAGTTAGTTTAAATCTGTGCTACTCTTGTCGGTTTAATAAATGTCCTCTTTAATAAACCTATGAGCAGGAACACTTTCAGAATAAATGTGTATGAGAAATATGAGTCTTCATATCTCAACAAACTTGAGATACATATTTCTCTTATCATTTATTCATGGACATTATCGTATATATAATTGAATATATAGACGATAAGTAATACCTTCTTATCCTAATATGAAATAGATATGCACTTTAGGATTGGTTTTATGGCATACCTCTAACAGTTTAAGAGGTTGTTTAGGTCCAGCTTCATGGTTTTGGTGGAGGGTTTTGAGAATTTTTGGGTTTTGTTTCATGCATGTGGGTTGCATGGGCTTTTGAAGTTAAAGTTTGATAAATCTTTGAGTTTAAGATTTTATTTTGGGTTATGGTTGTAGATCAAGTGGTTTTGAGGCTTATTGTTGTTGGAATTAAAGTTTGAAGGGGTATTTTTGAGGTTTGAGGGTGTTAGACTCCATGGAAGCTCGAACCCAAGCTTCCCGAGTGGCCATTACCGATAATGCTAGGGAGCATTATCGGTAATGCTTGCTATTTAGCTTGGTAGAGAGTGATCATTACTGATAATGCTAGGGAGCATTATCCCTAGCATTATCGGTAATGCTGGTTTTCGATGTATGGCAGCAAGGTGCCATTACCGATAATGGCCTAGTGCATTATCGGTAATGGAGCTTTGCAGTCTCTTTATTTCTTCCTTAATTTTATTTTGGGCATAACTTTTGTATTCGGTCTCCGTTTCTAGCGTTGTTTATATGTACGGAAAGCTCGTGAGGCCTAGTTTATGATTTTGGGGTTATGTTGCATAGGATAAGGGTTTGATGTGTATCATTTGTCATTTTCTTTTAGATCAAGATAGTTTTGGGGACTATCCTTTCACAGGCTAGCTTTTGCATTCCACAGGACACTGCTAGGATTGGACGTTTGCCTTGGTCAAGGTAGGATACTAAACCTCTCTAACATTAATGATATATGATTTACATTGTATGCTTTATAGGAATTGTTTTTAAATATGAAATGTTTATGAAATGACAAAGATGCATGGAACATAAACTGTTTAGAAACCTTGATGTGGTGTCCTTATGATTTATGTTGATGGCATATGAATTATTTACTTCGTTCTTGTTTTGAATGATGGATATATATTTATTTGAAATGATGATTTGATGTATATGCCATTCATATCTATATTCATGCCCGCTTGGCAATGGTTTTATATATGCTGTTATGCATGGCATTTTTAGGCTCAGTTGGTATGCAGGGAGGTATTTAAAGGCCCATGGTCCTAAGTGGAGCCTTAGTACGGACCTGAAGCTATAGCCCCGTAGTGGCTCGACAGTTGACCACGCAAGATAACTAGTCAGTATCCTTGAGAGGTCAGACCCAGTAGTGATCGATTTTGATTGTCGTTGTACCAAAGGCTTATTAGCCTAGAACAATGTCCTGATATACGTCCGTGAGCCTGGTTATGGAAAGGTTTGAAAAATGATGATTTATAAATTGTATTTATGTTTGAACTTAAACCATACCTTTTATGTGCTGTTTATTGGAAATGAGTTATCAAAATGCTTTCAATATATGTTCCTTGTATATATATTATTACTATTGGTTGAGGTTGTATTCCTACTGGGCATTCCAAGCTCATGCTGTGTTTTATATAGCAGAATCACATGATTCTAGGAGGAGTTCGGTTGTAAGGAACTCACCTCAGGTTGCATTGGGCTTAGCGGTGTTCTGGACAGTTGTGCATCGTTCCTTGTAGCTGTGTATTTGTGTTGGAAAACACTTGGACTATTATTTTAGTATTTGATATCATGTATGCCAGGGTTGTTGGCATTTATGTATCGATACATTAGACTTTGCTTGTGCTACTCGGAATTGGGCATATGTACGCACTTATCATTTCATATCATATTGTTATATTTATTTTTTCTATCCCCAGTATGGAAATATGAATGAGCAATACAGGTTGTACCTTCACCTTGACACATGTCGACCTACCCGAAAGGGCCGGTACAATTGTCAGGTTGGGGCATTACAATCCTCATCATCAGAATCAACATCTTCTCCTCTTGGCCTCAACCATTGTTGCAATACTTCTTTAAGTTTTTGTTTCTCGAGCCTTTTTTTTCTTTAGCATTTTTTAAATATGCTGATATTTCCCTCTTAATAATAGAAGTAGAAGGAAGGCATGGGTCGACATTTCCTCTTTGAACTGCAAGGTTTTTGATTGAATCTAGTTATTCCACCAGATATTATTTTCTCACATAACAAGCATTCTACCTTACGTCTATTGCCATCCGCTGGGAAACAATAACACCATCCAATGTCCTCACTAGGTGTTTCGACTTCCGGTGCCTTTCTAGGAGCCATTTTGATTGATAGAATCCTAGAGGATAAAAATATATGAACTCAATATTCAACACACATATTTATATTATTTAAAATATTCAATACTCATGCTTAGTAATTTTATTTAAAGTAATTTGTGTTGATTTTTTATTACAATTTAAAATTGATATTGAATATTATATTATTATCAATTAAAAGAAATTGAAAATAAGTTATATATGCTGTCATTTTAGTTGAATTGTATTTGAAATATTTGAAACTATTTTCAACATTTTTTTTTTATTTTTTTTAAATGTTTTTGGTTTTTTACTAAAAGTCTTAAAAGTATTCAGATTTTAATTATAACTATTAATTATTTTGTAAAACGCTTTGCTCTTGAGTTACTATTTTTTTATTTTTTTTATTTTTTATTTTTAAGTATAAAGTATAAACCGATTTTTAATAATTTTACAAGTACCTTTTACACCTTTTTTTTAGAGTGTAATTATAAATATCAGATGTAAATCTTTCTGGAAATACAACTGAAATATAATTATATTCAAAATGAATATTAAATTTAAAAATTAATATTGAGTCTAGTATAGGATCATAAGGACTAACACATATTACTACAGAAATTTCAAAATAATGTTCTTCTAAATCTTCTGAATATACAAGTCTATAATAAAAATTAAATATGGGAAAACCTTCAACATATAACTGAGAATCTGATGTATTCATATTTACAGAGATACAATAGAGATTCTTGATCAAAGTAGGGAGTAGGGTACAAGATAAGTGGTGAATAAAAAAGTGATGCCTTCCACAAGTCGAGGCTATCACTTAAATATCCATTCTTACAGATTTCCCGAAGCTTATCTAAAACTTAAAATAATATTCTGAGTAGTCTGCATGTAGTTTGCACCAAGCTAGGCAGTCTGCACGTAGTCTGCACCAAGATGTGTGTCATTAAATGAATGCTTGAATTAATACCCTTGACTTTTTTGGAGGGGGCCTCCTTTTCCCCGAGCTTCCATCTATCTTTCTATAAATTTGTCTTTGAAATTGTCATTTTCAACTTTTTACTTTGTCTTTTTCAACTTTTTACTTTGTTAGCCAAAGTACATACCTCTAGAAGGGGGGGGGGAATAGAGTATATGCAAACTATAAAAATAATTACCAAATAAAATTATGATCCAATTAAATTCAGCGGAAGATAAACAAGTTAATAAAATTAATTGGAAATGAGAGAAAATGAGTTTGAATCACAACTCAACAATTAATATAACAAATATAAATTGAAATGTAAGAGAAGAGTTAGAGAAATTCAAACACAAGGATTTAACGTGGTTCGGTCCCCACCTTCATCCATGCCTTAAGATCTCCATCTTGAGGATTCCACAATCCACTATGGATTACTCATTCAAGGTGGAGAAACCTTTACACTGTCTTTTTTACGAGATGGAAGACTTTACAAGGTGGAAGACTCTCACCCACAATCTTCTTTTAAGGTGAAAGATTCTCACCCACAAGGATTTCACAAACCTTTAAATCTCACAAGATTACAAATAAAATTTATGTGAATGTGTACAATAGAGAAACTTCTCAAGAGTATATAATGTACAAATAATAAGCACTCACTAATATCTCTCAAAGATTAAGAAGTAATTTTGGCTCATGAGAGTATAATGAATCAATTGACTAATATCACACAAAATGATGAATACTAGATTGGTATATGTTTGTGTATGATCATTAGTTGATTCATGACTCATACAATGAGTATAAATAGACCCCTCAAAGAATATGACCGTTAGGTACAAAAATAGAGCTTTTGAAGTTGTTAAAAACTAGCCGTTATGAGCTGCAAAACTAGGTTAGTCGACTAGGACCATAGTGTTAGTTGACTAGACAAGTAGAAAGCTTTATAGTTTGAAATTTGGCAAATCTTAGTTGACTAGGACTAAAGGATTAGTCGACTAGGCCATTTAAAAAACATATGAAAAAGCTTTCCGGGCAGGGTTAGTCAACTAGGCCATTATGTTTAGTCGACTAGAAAGTCTGATTCTCAAACATGGCTACTGTTTTGTCGATTAGTCGACTGGCACTCAATAGTCGACTAGACAACTAGTTAGTTGACTAGTTCATGTGTTAGTCGACTAGAACAAGATTTCTCAAAGCACGACTACAAACTTCATTCTTAGTTGACTAGAAATGTTGTTAAGCTTATTTTTGAAATTTCTTAAATCTAGAACAACTTACAACATATGAACAAGTTAACTAAGTGTTCAAAGACATTTTAGGCTTAGTTCAAAATGTTTTCCAAAAGATATATATGTCAAAGTAATAAGTTTAAAACATTTTGCCTTTTGAGTCCATATAGCCCACTATGAGTTTGAATCAATTTTTGACCAAAATGTGATTTTCCAAAGTTAAAACCTATGTTCTTTAAGTCATAGTCAATTGAGTCAAGAGAGTTCAACCTATAGAGAGATTTACATTATAAATCCTAAGCACTTTTATGCAAAAAAGAAATCAAGATCTTCATAGTTGATTCTTCAAGTATTTGTGCTTGGCTTATGCTAGGCTTCATCTTTGACTTCAATAATGTTGAAGCTTTTTGCTCCATGCTCCTTAGTGAATGTTCAACAAGTTCACTTGAGATTAGCTTTAAAGATGGTTGAGCCTTCTTCAATTGACAACTTGAATCTTTTTCTTATAAGCATATATATACTATAATGGATATATAAGAACTATAGGATAATGTCAATGAATCAACAAGATTAGCCAAATAATCACTCTATAAAGTTTGACAAATATAAAGAGTGTATAACAAAGTATTCATATGCATAATTGAATATACATAGAACAATGTTTGTTATCATCAAAATCATGTCAACAAATATGGATAAACCATTTTACTAATTTGGATTGAAGCCATAAGGCTAACAGACTTTTTTTTTTCATTGACTCATTAAGTGACATCTGTAGAATACGGTACTCTGTGTTATTTCTGCGGCTATGTAGGATGGAGTGTAATGACGTAGAGAAATCTTATCTCATATCTAAAAATCTTATCCCATATTTAGGTTGGAACGTAAGCAATGACGTAAATTCTACATCTGTGCGAAGAAATCTAGGCCATAACAATCATCTTCATTTTGTTGGAGATAATTAGTAGAACTGGAAACTTCTGCTGTATTGTCTTCTTCTGAATTTGATCCTACTTGAGATAAAGCTTCTTTCATCTTTTTTTTGAACTCTGATTTTGAAGCTAAAGCTGCAACATTATTTGAATTAAGGCTTTGGTTGAAAGAAAAGACTAATCATTTTCTGTGGAATGAGGATTTCTGCATAAATGTGGATTAACTCTGAAAAATTCCTATAGTGCTTTTTTAGTAACTTTATATGTCCTTTCTAGATCCCACCACTTAAACTTGAATTTGCAACATAAATGGAGCGGACATGGAAATGGAGCTATAGCAGAACAAATATATTCTCATCCTGCTATCCAACAAAGAATGAATTGGGCTAAAAAAATTAACAATGGAAAAGAGTCTTTCATATATTCTGGAAAAGTAAATTTTCACAATAGTACTAGAAGCCTTCTAAAACTTGAGAGGGAAAAACTATCTAATCTGGACCAAAATTATGAAACCATTTACTGAACCATAAGGGAAAGTTAAGCTTAGTCTTGGGGCAAAAATGGAAAAACCAAGTATGATTATAACTGCTATTCTGGAAAAGAAAACATTTATCCCATACTTCAATATAATCGAAGTATGTATAAGTGGGCGTCTGTAACACCCCACACAGGGTTACCCCTATGCGGAAATGCCACAGTGACATAAAACACCAAGCGCTTATCTTTTGAGTAATTTCTTTTTAAAATTAACACAGTTTTTCAAAATACGCGTGCGGAAGTCTTTAAATATTTTTTTCAACATCTCAACAATTAAAGATAGCGCTGAGTACTAGTTTGTATCCTGAGTACAGTCCCGTAATGTACCCAAATTCCAAAAACATCCATTTAGTTTACTGAGTTGGATAGAGTCTCATGCTGATAACGTGTCATCCTCTTAAAGAAAACACATAGCAGAAAAATAAACAAACACCAGGATTTACATGGTTCGGCAAAATTGCCTAGTCCATGGTGAGTCATTTTTATTATTGTTATTCATATTACAAGAATACAATATCTTCTTATCTCAATACATTCAGAAATATTCACATCCTTCCATATTCTCATATCTGTCAACAAATTTTATCATCAACCAAATATCACATAAATAAATCATCATATCTGTAATTCATTTATATATATTACAGAATATATCCATCACTTTTTCACAATAAA
>JAESVK010000208.1:0-45759 GCA_017140935.1 Hamamelis virginiana | reverse complement strand
ACTTGTATTTCCAAGGTCTTTCACTAATCATCATGATTTTATAAAAATCAATTATTCATGAAAATTAACTATTTTCCAAAGACTCACAATTTGGAAGATAGTTAATTTTCTATCCACATGTATTTTCTATACAATAATCCATTCTTTTTGGCCAACTTTGCACACTTATAACTCCTTCGTTACTCATCCGATTTGGATGATTCAAGATGTTATAGAATCTGTGTGATACAAGCTTTCAAAATATCATGGTGGTGTATAACACCTCCCATCCGAACATATTTAAAAATGATGCCCAAGTAGGCTCGTTAATAAAATTTCCGATTTTTCGGCAACTTCGGTTCTCAATTTCTCTCACAATTCACATCCAATTGAAGTGATTCAAAGTTCTAAATTCATATAAAATCAATCTACATCATATATGTAAAAATCATAATTTTTCGATAAACTATGAAAATACACTTTGTGTCACTATTAAAGCTTCAAGGAAACTTTCTCTCTCTAGAAATTTCCATTCATCCATAGGTCTTTTTCCATGATTCTTGTCTCTAAAAATCCATAAATTCAAGCTTTACAATATACTCAAATTTCAGAATTTTCGGACATATACACAATATACTACAAATTTTCAAAGTTTCAATATTTCTAAACTTCAGAAAATTATAGAAATTAATCTACTCATTGGAAAATTCCCAAATTTGATACACATGATCTTGAGTTGATATAATTGATGGGAAAAATAGTCCCAAAGTTTCAGATTTTCATTTTCATATAAAAATCCAAGATTTGAAATCCCCATATTTCATTGTCATGATTTAAACCCATCCAAAAACAGTTTTTAGTAAAAAAATCATAACTCTCCACACAAAATTCCAAATAAGTCAAGGTTGGATTCGTTAGAAAGCTAATTGAAAGATCTACAACTTTCATGAAGAAGGTTTAGATCAATTCGGCCTCTAACCAAGTCAATAATACCCAAACAGTATGCTCTATTTTGGAGCTCAATTTGTTCTAAATTTTCCTAGAACTTTCTAGGCAAACAAACACCTCCCAATTTCACCAAATCATGATATAAACTCATCAATTAAGCTAAAATCAAGATAGAAAAGAATAGCAAATGCCAACCCACTATTATTTTCTTTCAAACTCAACATGAAATAAGTAAGATAGTAGAACTCTACCTTGGTTGTATGTGTGTTGAACTTCAAGTGCTTACTCCTTCCCAACTCAAAGAGTACTTCTCACTCTTTTCTTTCTCTAAATTCTTTCTTCTCTACTACTTGTGTATTCATTAGCATTTGAAATGTGGTATTTATAGAGAAATGATTCATCTTCCATTCTCAAATTTATCCACCATTCTTACATCCATCCACCATTCTCATCTTCCATTCTCAAATTTATCCACCATTCTTACATTCATCCACCATTCTCATCTTCCATTCTCAAATTTATCTACCACTCTCAAATTTAACTACCACTCTTAGATTCATCCACCATTCTTTCATTCATCCACCATTCATATATACCCACCATTCACATTTATCCACCATTCATATTTACCCACCATTCACATTTATCCACCATTCATATATACCCACCATTCACATTTTAGATGTCACCCAAGGGTGTACATAAATTCTCATGCACCCTTCTTAATTGATGACCACATGGCACATTTCATTGCCCAATGGCAAAATGCCAAGTGTGCAATAAATAAAATAAAATAATAATAATTAAGAAAATTTACTATTGAAAATTTACTATTAGAAAATTTACTATTCAAAATTTTGGGGTCTCACAGCGTCACTGGCATCAGAGCCACATTGGGTTAGGAAGTTTCTTTAAATCTACAATCATCTTCATCACAGATTTGATCTAATTTTATATTGAAATTTCTATTGCGCCTCGAGCCCTGTTTATCCCGGTCAGGCTAGTAGTTGCCGTTTAAGGGATTTTTGGGTTGCCAAACAGACAGTCTCTGAGATTTCAGTCTCTGTGGAAAAGATGATGACTAGGTTATTTGGAAATATTTCTGATCTAGCTAAAGCTAAGAAACCAGGAAAACCCAGTACTAGTAAAGCTTATGAGATAGAAGCTAGCAGTAGTACAACATGTAATAGTTCATCTGTAAATCAAGATACCACCATTTTTAAAAGACAAGAAAATTTTATCAATGTAGAAAATAATTTAGCAAATTGGAATATCCCTAAAGTAGAAAAACAAAAAATTTATCAGAAATGAATAATGGAACTAAAAATGGATTATAATATTAGAACAGTAGAACAAATAATACCTTATAATTCAGAATATGATACTTATCAATTATTATATAAATCAATTATTGAAGAACATAAGACTCAAGGATTAGTTCAAGTAGCGATGAAGCCTTTAACTAGAAATGGTCTAAACACCTCAGTCATGCTTAGTTTAAAAGATGCTAGACATTTAAAATTTGTAGATTCTTTATTAGGCGTAGTAGAATCAAGCTTATGTGATGGTTCCATAGATTTTGATTGTTATCCAAATTTTCCAGTATATTTACATGATCCTAATATACTTAAAGTATTAACTTTAAATATTAAAACTAATGGATATTTAATGGAAGATAAATCTAGCAATTCAGCTTTGGTATATAGAATATACTAAAAAACTATGACTACTACTATTAATCATAAATGTTTAATCTCTAGTCCTCCAGGATCTACAATGCTATTACAAGCACAAATTCATAAAAGTAATACAATAATACCTAAAAGTATAGAATGGAATCAAATTCAATTACCCAGTGAATGGACTCTGCCTAAAGTAAACCCTTTAAAAATTAAAGAAAATAGGGAATTAGAACAAATTGTAGAACAAGAAGATGGAACTATAGAAATTAAATTTACACCTAATAGAAAAACTACATTACAAATATCTAATTTTCCCCAAAGAAAAATTATAGATTTAGGCCAGACTTCAAATGTAAATTCAGAAAGATTTTCAGGATTACAACAAAATGAAAATATATCTCTACCAGTATATACTGTAGAACAACCAAGAAGTTCAACAGAAAATATTAATCCAAATCATAATTATACATATTCTTCAACACACTCACAAATGAATGAGCCTTTTATTCTAATGATAAAAAAACATTTTGTATTAGATAAAGAATTTTTAGAGAAGGATTTTAATTTTATAGAAAATACATCTCAAAGAAGGCAATATTACCAAGTAGTCTCTACTAAGTTTGAACAAGACTATATGAAAAAACTTTATTATACATATTGTGAATATCATCAAATAAATATTAAGTTTTTCATTTGGTTACATCTATTTAAACAACCAGATTATAGCTTAAACAAAAAGGTGGTTGATAGGGAAGTATATGTAGCAACAAAATACATTAAAACTTGGCATACACAAGAACATGGACCAATTAGTTCAATACATCCGCCATTTGAAAATATCCAAATTAAAGTAAAGAATAAAGACGTAGTTGTTGCACCCTTTAAAACAACAGACAAGATACTTGATTCACAAGTAACAATAAAAGAAGTTAAAAACATAATGGAACAAAATAATTATACAAATCAATGTCTAGAAATACTAGGAAATCAATTAAATAGAATAAGGAAAAATCAAGATAAAAGTATAAGTAACATCCTAGAATTTAATAAAAAACCTAAAAAAGATTTACAAAATAAACCTTCTATAACAACTCTCCAACCATTTGATGAAAAGAAGTATGAAATTTGTTAAAGGTATGCCCTAAAACCAATCCTAAAGATCATATCTATTTCATATTAGGATAAGAAGGTATTACTTGTCGTTTATATATTCAATTATATATACGATAATGTCCATGAATAAATGATAAAAAAGAAATATGTATCTCAAGTTGTTGGGATATGAAGACTCATATTTCTCATACACATTTATTCTAAAAGAGTTCCTACGCATAGGTTTATTAAGGAGGACATTTATTAAACCGACAAGCGTAGCACAGATTTAAACTAACTCCATTGGGAGGATAGGTAGTCTTTCCTATCAGTGTAGTGACACTTAGGTTAATCTGTGGGTGCATGTTAGAGAACATGTACACTGAACTTGATCTGCTAGAATATTCTTATGGAGATTAAGTCAAGGATTATTCTTATGTTACGTTCATTTGCTTGGTAATCCTAAGACCTGAGACACCATGGACGTCCGGTGCCTGAATTGTTAGGGTTTGATAGTGTCTTATACAGCCTTACCCTAAGGATTGTAGTCGGCAGTCATTGGCTCTAATAAGTCTTGCATGAAGACATATGAATAGTCAATAAGGAATCATTACTCTCATTAATAAGAGATAGAATGCCAGGGTCAATTCTCAAATATAACTCTCAATGTGAATCTCTGGCCAGAGTGATAGGTGAACTATTAAAGTGTTTCATAGGGTTCATCTAATTGAGATTATATTTTGAAGAACATATGACAAGAAAGTTAAGATAGGGTTTTGACTTATATCCATTCCCTGAATATCTTAACTATGACATTAGGGGATGAAGGATTAAGTAACAAGAAAGATTCACATAGTTCTGCTATTCACCAAAACCTAGGGCATGTCATGACACGTTGCTAGACGTCACTCATGACCAGTGAAAGCCTATTGATAAGTGTTAACAATAAGAGCATAGTTGGAATAGTTTCAATTAAACCTTAAAATAGAAAGTTTCTATTTTAGGAGACATAGAGATGTCCCTAGTCACTGCTAGGTTGAGGTGAACCCAATGGGTCACACACAAACAAAGAGCATAAGTGAGTCTCTTGAATTAAAGAGAGAATGGAAGTTCCTAATACTAATTCAATTAATAACCTTATTTATTAATTATATATAAGGAATTAAGTTATATATTAATTGTTAATATATAAAGAGAATTAAGTTACATTTGGAAATAAGTATTAAATAGAAACCCTAGGGGTTTTCTATAAATACTAGATGATAAGACATGCTAGCATTAAGCCTCTTATTCATCAAATTAGAGAAAGAGTTTATCTCCCCTCTCCAAGCTTGTTTCTTCCATAGTTGAGGAGCTCCAAGGATTAAAGGGGTGTTGTGTTCGTGTGGATACCGTTGGAGGCTTCATCCGTTTGGAGTTTGGATTCATCAATCGCAAATCGAAAGGCTAATCAAGTAAGTATTATTTATGTTTGATAAATATGTATGCTTGTTTTTTAAATCACATGTCCCTATGCTTGTTCGAATCCTGCCAGGATATTCAATGATGGAATCATCTTTGTAAAAAAATTTATTCTATCTTCCGCTGCGATTCCATATATTCGAATAAACCTTTCTAATTTAGGAAAAATAACTGATGAATTATTAGATGAAATAACCAAAAGAATTTCTAATATAGATATAGGAACCTCTAGATCAAAAACCATAGCTCCTATTACAAGAGAAATAAATAATAATATTCTAGAAAGTTTAGAAGTTAATCAAACCATTATGAAAGAACCTACAAATAGAAATTATTATTCTAGACCCTCACCAATAGACGTATAGTTGAGGAAAAACCCTATTATAATCAAAGCAAATATGATGGAGGATCTATTTATGAATGGAATATAGATGGTATGCTAGAATATCATATTATTAATCTTTGTTGTGAAATGATAATGGTAGCAACAGCTTACATTAAACAAAATAAAGAATCACAACAGTCAGCTTTAAATTTGCTTATTTTAGGATTTACCGGACATCTTAAAGGATGGTGGGAACGTTATTTATATGAAGCATATAGAGAAACAATAAAAAATGCAATTAAAATAGATAATACAATATGGTAAGAAATTAAGGATGAATTAGGGCCGACCACTTCATATAGTATAAATACTTTAATATACACTATACTTCGTCATTTTACAAGAGACCCTTATACCGTTATAAATAGAGCAAGAGAAAATTTAAATCATCTCAGATGTAATAAATTAGAAGACTTTAGATAGTATACACTTTTCTAAGTAAAGTAATGCTCAGATTAGACTGTAATCAAGATTATTGGCGAGAAAGATTTATTTCAGGATTACCAAAATTATTTGGAGAAAAAATTAAACAAAAGCTTAAAGACTTGCATGGAGGAGTAATAGATTATAATAGACTCGCATATGGTGATATTATTTCTTTTATAAATTCTGAAGGATTAGCTTTATGTACAGATTTAAGACTAAATGATTAAATAAAAAAAAAGATCAAATGTTAAGTAAAACAGAGCTAGGAAAGTTTTGCGAACAATTCGGTTATAATTCGATACAGGCTCCACCAAGGAAAAAGACCCAAAGAAAACAAAATAAGAAAACTTCTTATAAAAGAAAATCATACTCCCCTAGAAAGTATTATTGGACAAAGAAACAACCTAATACTTTTAAGAAAAAACCCCTCAAAAGAAAAAGCCACAAACAACTAAACCAGAAAATAAGACAACTAGGAAGAAACCAACTTGTTGGAAATGTGGAAAGGTAGGACATTATAAAAACAAATGCCCATTAAAAGATAAGGTAGATAGTTTAGAAGCTGGTGATGAACTAAAAGCAATTTTATATACTTTGTTAAAAGAAAATGACACAAATAGTGAAAATGAAGAAGTAGAATCAGAAGAATTAAATGAAATAGAATACGAAAGTGATGACTTGATCTCCTCTACAGAGGATGAAGACATAGAATTAGAAATAGAAGAAGTACAATTATGTAATGAATTAGAATGGTAAAAGGATAAATGTTCTAACCAAAGAAGAAAGAAATTTATTAGAATTTGCAAATTATATCCATACTCCTGAGGAAAAGAAGAAATATTTAGAAAATTTGTATAATATTTTATCAGCTAAGAATTCAAATAATGTAGAATATAAAATAATAAAAGTAGATGAGACTAGTAGTAAGACCAATATATTAAAAAGATTCAGAGAACCTTCTAACAAAGTAACCATAGAATATTTAAGAAAAGAAGTCAAAAAAAATAAATTTGAAATAAGAAATCATAAAGACCAAATTGAAAGCCTAGAAGAAAGTCAGGGAATGCTTGCACAAGAATTAATATAATTAAAATTTGATGATAAAGGAAAAAGAATTATAGAAGAGGATGATGAGCCTCAAATCGAATCTGAAGATTTAGAGACCTTAAGAGAAGTTGATATTTTACATCTTGCCACGATAATAAATTATCAGATTTGGCATGTTTATGTAACAATAGTAATTGATCAAATTCATTATATGCAATTAATAGCCTTAGTTGATGCTTGAACTAAAAATGTGATGCGCAATAAACTCCCAAGCGTAGGAATTCACCGGTCGTCAAGCAATGATTTCTAGGAGTCCCTAGGTCATGTCCACAGGGAATGGAATAGGTTCTACTTGATTCTTAGGTCTTGCTACCCAATAAATGCAAAGAAAATGTAAAACATGGGGGTTTGTTTGTTGTGAAAGATTTGTGCCAATTTAATGGCAATTTGAGAATGAAAACTAGTAAAATAAAGGGGGTGGATCCTATGGGTTCATTCTTTCCAAGCCTTTGATAAATGAGCTCTCAAACAAATCTCAACCAAGAATCCATTTACCCTATGGTCTTGGTTGGAGGATTTGACAATAAATGCTTAGATAAAGTGAAATAAATGATAGAATAAAGTTCAAACTCTCTTGGGCATTTTTACAAACAAGTAATTTGCATATGTGCTCAATAACCAAACACAACAAGCTTAACTAGTCATAAAATGGTCATGAATATGAAATTACAAGGATTCAAAAGATGAGAGAGTGTTTAGACTTCATTCCATTGACATTTGAAAGCTTTTGAGATGAGAGAGCATCATTTACCTAGGGCTTGGAGAAGAAATCCACCATAGAACCCACCTTGGGGTGATTAGCTAGCCATACAAAGGAGTAAATGCACAAAGAAAGACATTCAATACATAAGAACTGAAATAAATGCTTCTATATTACCAATAAGAAGAAAATACAAAGTCTTTAAACCAAAAGTAGGATGAAAACAATAAAGCAAGAACTAACTAAATCTAACATAAACTAAGTGATTAAACTAAGTATTAACTAATCTAGAGGGAAATCTAAGAGAGAAATTAAAAGCCCTAAAAAATCTATGGAGAAAACCTAAGAGAATGATTGTACCCCAATCATACCATTCAACTAGGGTATTTCTATGTTCTCTTAAATATATAATTGTTTAATAAATAGCGTTTTACATGAATATCTGTACAATTGGGTTTAATCTCTGTTTTAAGAAATATGTGCAGATTACCATTGAATAAAGTCGTCACCGATGAAGCCCTGAAGAGCATCTCGAATCAAAGGAACGTCCGAAGACGATCCAAAGCAGCCGAGGGAAGTACCAAAAGAGCAGACGTTGAAATCTGCAAAGAAAGTCAAAGTTTGACCTTGACTATCGATAGCCAAGATTCGCTATCGATAGCACCTCTATCGATAGCGAACCTTCGCTATCGATAGACAATGGCGGCTGCGGGCATATTAGATATTTTTAGATATTTTGAGGGCATTAGCGTCTTTTACCCTTTCCTTCTATAAATAGAAGTGTAACGACGACGTTTTGAGGGTTCATGACTTATGCTCTGAATCATTACTCTGCTTTATTTTAATGCAAGTTACAGTTTATTTTCGCATTTCAATCGGTAGTTTCAATTTTCAATCAATTCCAATTCTGTCATTTTTCTTTACAATGCCTGGCTCAGTTCTCACTTGAGAACTGTTCTATCCGATTAAGTCTTTAATTTCAGTATTTCCGATTCTGTTATTTTCCTTTTTATGCATGGCTCAGTTCTCATTTGAGAACTGTTCTTTACTTTTTCTGCCTTTTTCTTTATTTATTTAAGTCTTTCTTTTCTGTATTTATTTTAGTCCTTTCTTTTCTTTATTTACTTCAGTCACTTTTCTTTATTTACTTTCTGCCATTTTCCTTATTTATTCAGTCAATTAATTACCGCTTTATTTCTTTTTCCATCCCGTGACCCCAAAAGCTTGCCTGGATAAAGGATATTATCCTCCAGTGATGTGTAGCTAATACTCCAAGCTTGGGTGAGGATGAAGTTGGATTCATTTTACAATCCTATTTTATAAACATCCCTCTATTTGTATTATGTGATTGCATAGTTGTGAAGGTTGTACCGCACACTATTGCCGAATATAATATCATATAATTGTACATCTGTGATTGCAATTATATAATTATGCAATGGTTTTTATTGGTATGAATACAAACCAGTATGCTTTATTCCTCATTTAAGGTGGGTAGCGATACTCCATTCTTTTCGGGGATAAACTTGCCGGTCCTGTATTCATAATCTTTTTGGGGACTTCCTTCTTGTAGTTGGAAGAACCACCATACATAATTACTATAGTGAGGATTTTATAAACATAAATTGTTTAATTGATATTCAAATGGACTTCTCACCCAAGTTCCGCTCAATCCACCAACTTAACTGCATTTTTACTAAGCTTTATTAAAATTACTTTGTTTTCGCTTCGACCCAATCGGAGCAGTTACCACCAACCATTTTAATTGATAATATTCTTTCCACTTGAATTGATTTTAAGAAGGCTTTTTAATATAAACCTGCACTTCCCAGTGGTTCGACACCCGTGCTCACTAGTCGCAATCGAATTGAGATTAATTGTCACGCGGTTTATAAATTATTAATTCTGATCACTGACGGGGAATAATCTCCCTCGTCGCACCAGTCGATCAGAGAAGAAGAAAACTAAGAGAGAGAAACCTAAAAGTGTGTGTTGTCCCCTCATTTCCACGGCTGCTGGGTAAAAACCCACATTCCTTGCTTGAGGTTATCATAAAGTTGGAAGGAATTACAAGTTTGCCACCGAAAAGTGAAAAACAGAAGTCTGCTGCGCGGGCCCTTTACTACCGGTAGTAAGTTCACTACCGGTTGAAAAGCTTACTGGTTCCCTGCTTGAATTCCCTGATAAATCCCATTACTGGTAGTAAGGTTCTACTTCTGGTAGTGAGGAACAACTTGAGCCAAAAAGCTTCGTTTTGCTTCCAAACTTCACTAAGCTCAATCCAATAATGCTCCAATACTTTGCGACAAAAAGGATCGCCGAAAAAGAGGGCCTTCAACCCACTCTTTGACAACAAAAACCTATAAAACACTAAAAAGCAATCATTAAATCAAATGCAACAAAAGAATGATATTTGAATTAAAATGTATGACAAAATGGGGATAAAAGTAATGCTAAATATGTAATTTATGATGCTAATCAGTTGATTCAGGAGCAGATATGAATTTTTTCATGGAAGGATTAGTCCCAGTACAATACTTAGAAAAAACTTCAGAAAATTTACATACAGCAGACGGTACAAGAATGAGAATACAATACAAGTTGTCTAATGCACAAGTTTGTAATCAATGAATTTGTTTAAAGACATCCTTTATATTATTAAAAGATACAACAAAACCCGTAATATTAGAAACACCATTTTTACAAATGATTAGACCCTTTATGGTAGACGATGAAGGAATTAAAACAAAAATTTTAGACCAAGATTTAACTTTTGAATTTATCGAAGCCCCGAAAACCAAAAAATTAAATAGAATTAAATAAGTATTAATATCAAAACAAATAAATTTAATAAGTAAAAGAAAACATAATGAATCATTACAAAAGAAAATTAAAATAATGAACGTAGAAAGAAAATTAGAAGATAATAAGCTTAAAGAAAAAATAAGTCAATTTGAAGTAAAAATAAAAACGAAAGTATGTTCAGATTTACCTCATGCTTTTTGGAATAGGAAAAAACATATAGTCAGTCTTCCTTATATAAAAGATTTTTCTGAAAAAGATATACCTACAAAAGCAAGACCAATACAGATGAATAAAGAAATGATAGAATATTGTCAAAAAGAAATACAAGAACTATTAAACAAATGATTAATAAGAAAAAGTAAATCACCATGAAGTTGTTCTACCTTTTATGTAAATAAGCCAAGTAAATAGAAAGACAAACACCTAGATTAGTAATTAATTATAAACCCTTAAATAAAGTTTTAAGCTGGATAAGATATTCAATACCTAATAGAGAAGACCTCTTAAATAGATTACATGATGCTGTAATTTTTAGTAAATTTGATATGAAATCGAGATTTTGGAAAATTCAAATAAAAGAATAAGATAGATATAAAACAGCCTTTAATGTACCATTTAGACAATATGAATGGAATGTAATGCCTTTTGGTCTAAAAAATACACCCTCAGAATTTCAAAATATAATGAATAATATTTTTAATGCCTATACATATTGGAGTATAGTTTATATAGATGATGTATTAGTTTATAGTAATAATTTTGATAAACATTTGAAACATTTAGAAACATTCTTAAATATTGTTAAGAAAAATGGTTTAGTAATTTCAGCCTCCAAAATTAAATTATTTCAAACTAAGATTAGATTTTTAGGATATTGGATACACAAAGGTACAATCATTCCAATAAAAAGAAGTTTAGAGTTTGGTAACAAATTTTCAAATGAAATTAAAGACAAAAAACAATTACAAAGATTTTTAGGAAGTCTTAATTATTTAGGAAGTTTTTGTAAAGACATACATAAAATATGTAAACCCTTATATGATAGATTAAAAAAGAATCCACCAGAATGGACAGAAGAACATACTTATGCTGTAAAACAAATTAAGTCTAGAATAAAGAATTTACCTTTATTACATATTGCTAATTTTAATAGTTTTCAAATTATAGAAACAGATGCTTCAGATTTAGGATATGGTGGTATTTTGAAACATAAAGTTTCAGGACAAGAACAACTAGTTCGTTTTACTTCTAATATCAAATAATTCTCAAAAGAATTATAGTACTATTAAAAAAGAAATTTTATGTATAGTATTATGTATTTCAAAGTTTCAAAGTGATGTATTTCAAAGTTTCAAAGTGATCTTTTAAATCAAAAGTTTTTATTAAGAATAGATTGTAAAAGTGCAAAAACAATTTTAGAAAAAGATGTTAAAATATTGCTTCTAAACAAATTTTTGCTAGATAGTAAGTTATTTTAAGTATTTTTTATTTTGACATTGAATTTATTAAAGGAGATTTTAATTCTCTTCCAGATTTCCTCTCCAGAGAATTTCTACAAGGAAAATCATGACAGAAAAGCTAAAGCCTACATCAAAAGCAGATTATGCTATGAAAAAGAATTCTCACTCTTCAAGCTCTCCAATCTCAAAAATAAGTAATTATGGAATTCCATTTAGTCCAAATCAATTTTTAGTATTAGCCTCTTTTAGTTAACTTCTACATGCAGACTACTTAGAATATTATTTTAAGTTTTAGATAAGCTTCGGGAAATCTGTAAAAATGGATATTTAACCGATAGCCCTGACTAGTGGAAGGCATCACTTTTTTATTCACCACTTATCTTGTACCCTACTTTGATCAAGAATCTCTTTGTATCTCTGTAAATATGAATACATCATATTTTCAGTTATATGTTGAAGGTTTTCCCATATTTAATTTTTATTATAGACTTGTATATTCAGAAGATTTAGAAGAATATTATTTTGAAATTTCTGTAATAATATGTGTTAGTCCTAATGATCCTACACTAGACTCAATAATAATTTTTAAATTTAATATTCATTTTGAATATAATTATATTTCAGTCGTATTTCCAGAAAGATTTACATTTGATATTTATAATTACACTCTAGATTAATTTTTAGTCTCATCTATTTTTATTATTTTATCTTCTAGATTATTTGAATTCTTAGCTGATAAAATATTATATAATTTTTCTAAATATTTATTCTTTTCCTCGGGAGTATGGATATAATATGCAAATTCTATTCTTTCTTCTTTGGTTAGAACATTTATGCTTTTACAATTATTACATTTAGAGAAATAACCTTTGGGAAATTTCCATGAATAATTCTAAGTTTCCAAAATATTACGCCTATGAACCTGATCCAAAACATATTACGGATATACACCTATTACTGTTTTTTTTTTTATAACGAAATTACCCTTAAAATTGAAGTTTGACCAATTTATACAGAATCATCAATTTTATGTATAATCCCCAAAAATAAACAGAATCCTGAATCCCCAATTTATCTAATAATCACCAATATTGTTAAGAATCCCCAATCCACTTTATGTCACGTCAACATTATGCATGTCATTCATTCAGTTTGCGATTTCCAAGAACATCAAATCAATCAAATCTTGTCTACTCAATTGGGTATTCTTAGTAATATTGGGGATTGATGATTATTTGTAATTATGGTGATCCTTTGTTATATTGGGGATTGGGGATTATACACAAAATTGGGGATTGTGTTGATTATTGGTGACTCTTCGATTTTTTTTAATTCATCCTGTGAACCAGCCAACCTGGATCGAGAGGCCTCTCTCGTTCACTCTTGGGGTGATGTTTATCTTGAGTGGATTGTAGATGATGTTTATCCGTCTCGATTTATCCTTCTTTATTATCCACGTTTATCCTTCTCTATTATCCACTCAAGATAGGGTTTTTTGAAAAAGGGATGAGAGTTTGTAAAAACTAGGAGTCGCCACCATATTTTTAGGGAACAAGGAAACCACAAAAAAGAGTTTTATTTTCAATAAAACATTGACCCCATATTTTGGAAAAGCATGGTCTTTTGAATCAAAGTTGGATCCGGGGGCTAGGTTACGAAGTGGAAAGGTTCCAAGGATCTCCTTGTAGGCACCCACCTCGCCCTAATTAAAGGTCTCCTAATTAAGTTTGGGCTTTATCAAAATATTTTCAAAACAATCCTAGTTATCTAATCAATCACAAAATATGATATATAATATATAATAATAATATGTAGTATGAAAGTATACACAATCCTAATGGTCTTAGGAGACTAGAAGTCAACCTAAGATTGGACTTGCATCCTATTGATTGCCTACGTACCTTATCAATTGCTTGACAAAGATCAAAGTCCACGTAGTTTGATTACCTTAGGACTCTCCTGTTGTAATGAACCATATAGCCAAAAGAATTCTATCTTATCTAGGACTCTAACTTCGAGAGTTTGGATTTGATCAAAACACTTTTCTTTGCATAAAAGATGGAATTTCATTCCGTTTTAAATACTTTCAAAATTTTAGGACTCTTCTCGAAGTAGAATCCTAAACCAAGTAGAACTCTAGCTTCGAGAGTTTGGATTTGATCAAAACACTTTTCTTTACATAAAAGATGGAATTTCATTCCGTTTTAAATACTTTCAAAATTTTAGAGTTGTTCTCGAAGTAGAATCCTAAACCAAGTAGAACTCTATTACTATAAAAATTCTTACAACAAAGGATAGTTTTAAGTGGGATCAAGTGATCCCCCTAATCCTAGGGTTTCTAGCTAATCCTAGGTTAGTCTAAATACCTAAAACATTAAAATATGCATGCTGGAATTTCTGGAAAATAAATAAAAAAAATATCATCAAAAGTATAAATAATGCATGAAAGTGTCCTAAATGCAATCTAATTATTCTATGTGAACCTAGGCATGCATGTTTCTATGTTGATTTTGGCCTAAAAAGTGAGTTTTAAGACACTTTTAAGTTACTTTAAATCCATGGACAGATTTATAAGTAATCAAAAAGTGGGTTTAAAACCCATAAAATAAAAGAATAAAAGAAGTGAAAATGGCCTAATATGCGACCTAATATGATATATCAAAATAATCATGCTTGAAAACAATCAATTTTATCATAAGGGAAGGAACTTACCTTTGCTTGCTCCCTCGAACACAAATCATATCATTCAAACAAGACATAATTAAAATACAAACCTAATATTAACAATAATAAAAAATAAAAAAAATAAAAAAAAAAACTAACCTCTTTCTCTGCCTCCTTGCTTCAAGCCTTCTCCTCAAGCTCCAAGCCTTCTCTCCAAGGACTCTAAGGACCTCAAAAACTTTAAAACTTAAGCTAGAGTGCTATGGGGGAAGCTTGTGTAATTGCTCAAGCCTCTACTCTCCAAGCTAATTCTCTAAAGCTTATACTGTGTGTTGAAACTAATTTCAGGGTCCTCTATTTATAGGTTCACAAAGCTATAGCAAGCTTTTCATTTTTCCGATGTGGGATAGAGTGGATTTCATTATTCTACACTGGCGTGCAGGCTCGTTGGGCTTGTTTTAAGTCCAAATTTGACGATTCAAGCTTCGAAACGATCGTGATTCGATTCTCCATGTTTTAAGAAGTGTTTGAAGTGAAAATGCATTGACCAAGGTCAAAGGTTTAGGAAACAGTCGACCGATTAGCTGTTTAGAGCCTGCCAAGCCCAAATTAGGGTTTTGAAATTTGCTAACCGATTGCTTTCGAAATCGTTTCTTCTTCTTGAAACAAGTTTTAAAATGTTTTAGGAAAGTGTTTTAAAGCCTTTGAAGGCTTTGGTTTGATAAAAATATCGAATCCCGGTCGCTTTCGGTTGAAACCCTAATCTGGGCTTTGAAAGGGCCTTTCGAGCTTCAAGAGCCAATCATGAGCCAGAAGGCTCAACTGACCTTGCCACTGATCAACTTAGCTACAAAACACACTTTAAATATCTATGCCAAAGCCTTGAGACCATTCAAGACAAGATCGACAGTCATTCAGGGCTTTTGTGATTCAAATGACAAAACTGCCCTTTAGTCACAAAAGGCCTTATTTTCTATCAAGCCTGGCTCAGAATGTCATGAAATTTTGCAGAGATCTTCCTAGACTCTCTAAAAACCTAATGCAAAAAGAACCGACTCAATCTGACCTAAAAACCTACATGTGATAATGACCTATACCTAATTACCCACAAAGGGTAAAACTGACAACTTAGGGTTTTGACACCCTATTTCACCTCTAATCATAGGCAACCATTCATGACCATACTCATGGTAAAAAATGGATGTCCACACATCCGTACAAAATTTTTGACCATTTCAATGGTCAAATTTTAAATACTCATATGAGTGGAGGGTATTTATGTCCTAAAAAAATATTTGCATAATTAGTTTTGGATTGGGGTCGTAGGCATAATATTTTGGATACTTAAGATTATTCATGGAAATTGCCCATAACCTTTTATTAAAAACAAATATATATTAATATTTTATAATAGGGAATTCTTCCTCAATATTCCTATAGTTTGCAAAAAGTCCCTACATGAACCCGTGTTTTTAGAATTTACCAAAATATTTTTTTTGGACTAAAATGCTATTCACATAACATAATCTCCACCTTTACATTGACATCCCAATTTTTTTGAATAATCCCCAATTCCCCAAATTGCATATAATCCCCTATTTAGAATATAATCTTCAATTTTAGTAATGTCAAATCATATGCCATGATTATTTCACAAAATAAATCTTAAAAAAAAAAATAGAAATTTGGGATTATACACATTTTTTGGGGATTATGAACAAAAATTCTGTGTTGGGGATTATGGTTAATATAGGGATTGGGGATCATGTTTTAATTTGGGGATTATGTATGATTTAGGGTATTCAGTACCTTTTTTTGATTTGATGGGACATGTAAGGTTATGATTTGATGTAAAAATGTAAGCAACAATTTGGAGGATTGTTAGCAAAGTTGGGGATTGTTCAACAAAATGGGCACTGGGAATTGTTATCAAAATTGAGGATTATTTATTATTTTGATGATTGGGGATTATGTCTTATTTGGGGAATAATTATTCATTATTTGGGGGATTGGGGATTACTCAGTAAATTGGGAATTATACATAATATTGGGGATTGTATGAAAAAATTTGGCACATTTTCCATAAAATTTGATCGTTCATGAGGGCAATAATGTCCAATTACATGAACGGAGGTGCATAGAGGGAAATTCTCAAAACATGGGTTTATATATGAAATTTTTGGGAACTATGAGAATATTTAGGGAGAATTCTCTTTACAATATAACCCTCCATTTTGACTTTTGTTTGACCAATTAATATTTACATTAAAGAGGGTATATGACACACACCAGTACACCACACGACACAAATATACCAGTGTTGTGAAATCCTGACCGGACCGGCTGGTTCAACTGGTTTAACTGGAAACGAGTGTCTTACCGGGAACCGAGTGCCTCATCGGGTGGGTAAACCCCCTATAACCCAGCTATATTGAAAACCAGATTATTTAGCAAAAAACCGTTCAACCTGACAGTTGAACCAGCGATTATATGGGGTTGAGGGTGGGTTAGACCAACCGACGGTTTTTTCTCAAAACAATAAAAAGGCTAAAATGACATAAATAACCCACTTTTTTTAAAGACTCTTAAAGCCATGAAGGCTAAAAGAGTAAATTTGTCAAAAAAAAAACCCAAATAGAAAATAAACCCTAGGCATATTTCACATTTTCTGGTCCCAGCCGCTCCTAACCCTCATAGCCTCACGCCCTGAACCCAGTCCCTCATGGCCTCACCCAGTCCCCATGGCCTCACCGGCTCACCCCAGCCCCTACGGCAGCACATCTCACTTCCCTCACGGCCTCTATCCATGGCGGCACAAGCTCTCCTCCCGGCGTCAGTCACGGCCTACAGTCACGACTTTCACCTTGATGGTTTGCTAGTTGCTACTTAATTCTCACCTTGCTGGCTTGATACTGCTCTGTTCCTTTAGTAAGTAACAAATGCCATGAGTGCCAACTTAAGTGCCATGAGTGCCAACTTAAGTTACTTAACAAGTTTAATTTTAATTTTTTTTCATTTCTTTTGAATTTTGATGACTGCACAATTGCAATTCAAATATATTTTGAACTTGTGTTTGTGTGTCCTGACTTGTTTAGTTCTTCACTTCTTTAAACTTTGAACAATTAAACTTGGATGCTTGTAGCATCACAGCATTGCAGGCTTGTAGGTTGTAGCGTACTAGCATCACGAAATTGTCACTCAAATTATTTTGGATTGCTTTGTGAGGTTGTTTGGTCTGATTCTCTTTTGATTAATTTGTTTAATCTGATAAAAAGCTAGGAATCTAATTTGATTAATTTGTTTGGTTTGAAAAAATTAATTTGATTAATTTGTTTGGTCTGATTCTCTTTTATAAATTATAAAAGAGCTAGAAAACTATAAAACCCTACACATTCATTCAAATATATTTTCAAATACATTCATTCAAATATTTTTCAAATATATGTTAGAAATATGCTATTAGTAATTTAGTATTATGCATTGTTGTGATATTGTGGGATTTTAATTTATAAAGAGTAAAGCTATTTCTTAAACTTTTATAAATTTTTTTTTATATTTTTAATTTTTAATTAATAGTAATTAATATATTAATAATATCATGAACACGCCACGGTTCAACCAATTGACCCGACAGTTGAATTGGATGACCATTAACCCGGCCACTTGTCCGGTTCGACGAACGGTCGGGGTTTTAAAACATTCAAATATACACACTACACAGTCGGCTGAAGACTGAAGAGTGAACGGGTTTTAAAAATGACATATACACACTATCCAGTCGCTTAAAGACTGAAGAGTGAAGAGGCCAGAGGGGTTACCGGACGCGAGAGGAAGGGAGTCTCTCCGACGGTGACAGCGACGGCAACCACAGGTCAGTCTCCACTCTCCGGCCACTTCTCAGTTCTCTTATTCTCTCTTCTTCTCTCTTATGATTTCTTCTTCAGTTCTTCTCAAAACCAACATTAATCTAGTAAAAGGGCAACTTTACTCATTTTTTTGAAAAAAAAAAAACAAAAAATTGCCTGGATTCCGGTTGTCAGGAATCTTTGATGCAAAAGTGACCTTGGGTTTCTTCACGTGGTGTATCGGAAAGGTGTACAGGGCCGATTCTCACCTATACGTATAGTATTGGAGCCGATACTATGTGATTTCCCATTCACCTACCGTATAGGGGCGCATCGCGTACAGGGGACCTAAAATACCGATACGACTCGGGCGATACGTACCGTATCGTCTGGTGTGTGTATATATATATAGACACGCGCGCGCATGCCTCACTTGTTCTCTATCACCGTGTTTCTCACTGTTTGATTATTTGCTGTGTTTAGCAGAGATTAAAATGTCGCAAGATAATATACAGTTCACTAAGGAACCATACATCGAGGACATAGGTCCTCGGAAAATGTGAGTTTCTATTTCCTCCTTTTTTTTTGCCTTTGTTTGTCTTTCTTTTTATTTATTTATTTATTTAAATTCGATTTCGGGTATGATTGATATACACATATATCTGGTGCCCTTTTGACTTTTGACATTGAGATTGTTGCATATGCAGAAAAAGCATTAAATTTTCCATGTTCTCTGAATCCGAAATTTGCAAAGCCGCGGAAGTTCAAGTATGGCGTGGTGCTTACTACGACTCGTCTAAAAAACCAATCGAAAATGGTTTATTGGATCCCCGGATGGTACATGTCTCCCCCTTATCCTCCTCTCTATGTTTCTTTATTGGCTATATTTTTAGTTGTTGCATTTTGATTTGCAATAAGCATGATTTATTTTAATACTATGAATGGCTATATTGTTTAGATATTGTTTTTGTATTTGAATTTGTGATTGCCCTTCGTAGTTGGTGCAAGTCTGAGGTTTTGTTTGTATCATAATGTTTGTGATGTGGGCTTGCCATGATATTTAATTATTTACATAATATTGGACAAATGAGATGTGGACAGCCAAAATATTTCATGGAAAGCATCATTTCCCTCCTGAAATTCCGGAGGGTAGTTGTTAACCTTTATGTTGAAGGAACTTGGACATCAACCAAGTTTGATTATTTTCTTTTTGCAAGTATCTTGGGGTTGGGAGCATATGTTTTCTACAAACCCCACTCTCCTTATATATATATTCCTTTTTCTTTTTGCTGTAGTTTTTGTTCAATGTCAAATAGAGCTTACAAGGTGTATCCACTAAGTTTCCTTTTTTGTTCTATTTACTGTTGTTTGAGGAGTTGTGCTGCAACATGCCACATCTTTGGGCATTATAAGTCGGCGGCATGTCCAACAATCCAACTGCAGGGGTAGTTTTTACATAAGAACAATTTTGGCAGTTCTTTTAGTTTCAACTTATTAGCCCACATTTTCTCCGTTACATAAACTCACGATTGTTACAAATTATGCAGTACTTAAATTGCGCAAATTGCAGCTCTAGTAATTGTTCGGTTGTGTTGCTTATGGAACTTTTGTATAACAATAAAACAATATAATTTAATAATTTCTAAATTTGAAGAACTATGAAGCTGCACCATTTTTCTGTAGGACTGTTATAGTGGATGTGTTAAAATGGATGATTGGATTGAAAGCTTACAATGGATTTATACATTTTCCACAAATATTATATTTGTAGCTTTTCAAGGTAATTCCCACATTGTTTATCTCGAGGGATATGAATGAAAATTCTAAATAATGTGAATATATGGCTTATAAATAATAGTTGTGGAACCATTACAATCTTTGTCGCTTGAGCATATTGCAACACCATCAAATAAAGAAACCCCCTGTCCTGATGATTGTCTTTTTATTATGTGTTGAGTGAATCTAGTACCCACGGAAGTAATACACGTAAACCAAGTTGAATGTGGTCCTTTAATGCATTGTCATACAGGTCTACATGTTTTATTTGAATCCTGAACCATATTGGAGCTCTGTCTGAAATTTCTAGGATTTTAAAATTTTAAAACATGACACATCAATTGTATAGCATGGTAGAGGCATTCAATGTAGTGAAATTTCTTTGAAGTTGTATATGTGTTTCAGGGTATTCCAAATCTAATACATTATATCATACAGACATTTCTCCACGTTACATTTCCATGAATTTCTAAGTTTTAACTACCAAGTAAAATGTGAGTCGTGGGATTGTGCCTAATGATGGGTTTTGGAGTAGGTTTCTTCATTCATAATTCATTATGAAGACCAACTACAACAAAGGGGATTTTTGTTTTTTTGAGCTATGAAAGCTTATAACTGGACTTTATATGCGGAAACAGTCAAAATTGTACTGCCTAACTGTTTTACATGTTTTTATTTTTTATTTTATTTTAAATTTTCCTGGTTCACTGGATTTTTTTGTTTCTCTCTTCATTTCTGTTCTACTTTAGTCAAACTAGCTGCCTCCTTGGACTAACAATAGATATTTGTGGATATAAGCGTTTCCACAAATAATAATATCTTGTTTTGCAATGTCAAGGCTTGCTTCTTCAACTTCAACCTCATCTTTTCAATTGACTCAACTCTGTTTGTCAGAAGATATTAAAATTCATATCTATGCTGAAATGATGGCTTATTCACATTGTGCTTGACTGTATCTTGTATTATGTTTTTGACTTTTTGTTATTGGCTTACTGGTAACTATGTTTAAAAAGCGTTCCATTATTGGATTTCAGGGGCCTGCAAACAAGAATGGTATATGTGCAACATGCCATGGGAGTTTTGGGGATTGCCCAGGGCACTACGGATACTTAACTCTTACCCTCCCTGTTTATAATGTTGGATTTTTAAGTACTATTGTGGACATTTTGAAGTGCATTTGCAAGGTAACAATAAACTTATGTATTTTATTTGTATATGTTTTCAGATATGCTTCCTGCTTACACCATACTATGCCCCCA
This sequence comes from Hamamelis virginiana, assembly GCA_017140935.1. Lineage (NCBI taxonomy): Eukaryota > Viridiplantae > Streptophyta > Magnoliopsida > Saxifragales > Hamamelidaceae > Hamamelis > Hamamelis virginiana. Next base: position 24,170 of record JAESVK010000208.1, on the reverse strand, counting down.
GCCCACCCCACAGAATCAGACATCTCAAGTAGAAGTGCATATTATTTGACTCAAACAAGAGACACTTCAGTTAAATTATTTATACCATTTAGAAGTCATTAGACATGCTGCATATACAATTTGTTCTGGATGAAATAACCTTGGCAACTTTATAATGGAAATGTAATTGGCAATCAATGCAATTTGTGGACTTATGAAATGACTCATCCACACAAATTTACAATGTTATTTTTGAGGAAGTTTTTTATTTCATATTGAGTCTTAACTGTTAATTTGAGTTTTAAAACCTCAAATCTGCCATAATTTAAGAATAATTTATCATTATAAAGAATAAAAGGGACAAATTATATGTTTGTTTTAATACGTTTTCCTTGGGGTTTGCCATTGAGGGGTTTCTTGGGGCATAAGTGTTGCAAGCTTTGCTGAAGCAAAAGTGTTAACTTTTAATATTTGTTATGCTGTTATATGGTTTCTGAATGCCAAAGGTTTCCTAACAGTCTTGTTCTCGCATACTTCTGGAAGAGAGTGTACGTAAAGACAATCTGAAAAAGATGAGAGGTTCCAAAATGGAGGCCCGGGGAAAGAGTGAATTAATGAAAAAGATTGTAGGAAAGTGTTCTGCCATGGCAAGTAGTAAGAAATCAGTGAAGTGCTCCAGATGCGGATATATGAATGGTTTGGCTTCTGCCTCTTCCTATTATTAATTATATTCCGTGATGATGCTTTTACCATCATTATCATTAAAAACGGAAGAGAAGCTTGTTGTTTTAAATCCATTAAACAATACGTCTTTGCTACCTTACAAACTTTAGTTTTTATGATTGGTGTGTCATCGTTTTAGTCTCAGACTCTCAATATCAGTATTTGCTTTGCAATTTGTGGATATTTATGTGTTAGGCTGTCAATGACTTGAGCCGTAGATCTGAGCTTGAGCCTAAGACAATACTTGTTTATCACAAAGACTTCGAGCCAAGTTAACCTAATTCTAGTGAGCTCGGCTTGAGTAAAGCTCGATGCATTTAGTTTTTATGATTTGTATGCAGTTTGTGTATAACTTGCAAATTGTCATGTAACCTTAGATGATTTGGACCTTGAATTATGAAATTTCAAATGTTTTTTAAGTGAGATTTCAAAACTAGTAGTTTATAAATACTAAGCCTCATTCTACCCAAAGTGGATTTTAAAATGAGCCAAGCCAAGCTTGATACCACTTAGACTATAATGAGCCTATTCTTAGTTTCTCAGCTCATTAACAACCCTATAGTTTGTTGTCAAAGAGATTTTGGTGGTGGAAGAAAGGACTCCAACTATGTTACCTCACATCATGGAAGTTGTTTCTTGTTATGTTTACTCCAAGGCTTTTTTAAGTGAAAGATCCTTCCATTTAGCAGCACCTTAGGATGGCATAACCTTAAAGTTAAGGGCAAGGTTCAAAGAGGAAAGGCTTATGCCTGGATACCTAGGCACCCAGAGACAAGGAATTGGCATTAATGCTAATGGGGACCATCAATCAAGAAGGACTTGGGAGACTGCAATCGAATTGGGAAAAAAGAAAAGAAATATAGGGCCAAATCTTCTAGTTGCGCCTCTAACCTTTCTGCTTCAGACATTAGGTGCAAACCTACAAGTGTTCTTGCCTTTCCCTCTATGTCTTTGACACGTGGTTGGCTACACCAATTGAAGCGGGTGGGTTCACCTTTGACCTGTGACACATTGGTGAAATGACCTAGCTCAACACACAACTAATAGTGCTGGAGCTCTTTGTAGTGTGTTTATGTGGTTGTATGTTTATACATACGTATGCCTGCACACTCTCACTTTGTGAAGTTGTTAGCATAATTATATATAGAGAGAATGCTCTTTCTGGTACACTGAGTGAATATCAACAACATAAATTATTTATTTATTTTTTCTTTATGCTCACCTTCTATACTTGTCATTTACCATATGTATCAAAATTGGTTTAAATGTCTAATACATGCCAAAGGATATTCAAAATAATTACAATTTATTATAAGTGACCCGTTGACCCACTCTTGTGAATGGATTGGTGTCTGGTTCAGGTTTGATAACGATGCCTTGTCAAACTCCTGCTATTAGTATGGCCCACTCATCTTGACTGTGGAAACTTGGACTTTGCAGCTTTCCAATAGCTGGAACTATTCTAAATTTTCTTAGTTGGCCATTGTTATCAAGGAATAGTTTTGGCTTAACCTTTTTCCCACCCTGATAAATGAAAGAAATACTATTTTAATGTTTTTTCTTCTTGTGTGCCCTGCTGGGTTCTTTCTTGTAGTTTAAGCTAATTTGTGTAAAGAGGGAGATGACTGCATGCTGGCTTGATATTTTACTAGGATCTAGGGTTTTGTGAAACTTTTTATTAGTCATTAATTCTTTGTTGGTCTGTTAGGTGAACAGAGCCAGGACTTAATAGATCACTCGCTGGGGTTGGGTGTGGAGGATGGAAGTGACTATTCACGGTCTAAAATGAGAATGAAGGTCTATTATTGTTGGCAGAGACTTGTCGATGTAGTTTTGGTTGTGAATCATACCACAGTAGTGGTTGTGGAATTTTTGTTTCCAACTCTTCTCCTAGTCTAAAGGTGAAACCTCCTTGTTGGCTCCCATAATCATCTTAGAAACCTGTCTTTTTTTTTTCTTTGGTCCTTTGACCTTTGCAAGGGATCCTTCCATATAGAATTACTATGAAGCTATTGAACTGATTTGGGACAATTCAATTCAAATTTTTAAATGAAGATAGGACCATCCTAAATTAGCGAGACTTAGGTTGCTTGCAGTCTCCATTACTGTCCAGTACAGTGGAGCTAGATGATGCAAAAGCACTGCTGTATTCAACAAGCCTTGCCCCAAATGGGAGTAGAAAACATATATTATTTTTTAAAGAAAATAACTTCTAAATTTATGGAAAGATTTAGACACTAAGTTTGAACACTTTTAAAAACAAGCCGTATTCATGTTGGGCACCACTCCCTTCAACATGCTTGGATATGTTTATTTTTCTTTGAGATTGAGATTTTGTCTTTAATTTTATATATATATATATATATATATATATATATATATATATATATATATATATATATATATATATATATATATATATGCACACACGAGCGTAAGGACGTCCTTTCTGGAAGCCATAGGAATGAGGAATGATATGTTGAAAAGCCGACCGTTGGATTATATAATCTTCTTATGAATGTCATGTCTGCAAAAAATGTGACCCGATAATCGGTTTTCAAAATATAGTCCATGAAACGCTTTGACAGTATTTACCGTTAGATGCTATCAAAGATGTTTAAATGCTGTACCATTGGATCACTGTGATTTTTGGTAGACATGACATACATATAAAGATTATCTAACGGTCGATTTTTCAAAAACACCTCTCCTAGTGAAAGTGTCCTTACGATAAGAGCGTAAGGACGTCGTTACAGGATCAGTTTTGTATATATATATATATATATATGGTAAATAACGTAACTTTATAGAAAACATGAAATGGCGATACAACCAGAGTTTACAAATTCTATTGAGGACCCTCGCACAGGGTTTCAAATATCGCCCTATATGATACATATCGGCCCATTCGTATCGGATTTTGAAGGTCTCTGTACGCGATACACCATGTGTACAAGTATTCTTAGAGTATCGGGCCAATATGGTACGGTATTGGTGTGTATCGCACGATATCCCGTTACACTAGCCGATGCGTCACGGATCTTTCTGGCTTTTTTTGAGGAAAAAAAATGAATAATGGAGGAGAGGAGATTATTGTGCATTTTATGAGATTTGAGGGCTTTAATTAAGCATTGGCAAAAGAAGAGTGCCGCAGGTCAAGAGAGAAGACATAAAACGAACTGTTCAGTCGCCGGTTTAGTCGCTGGTGCATTCACCGGTCTTCTCTCGCCGTCGGCCAACTGTGGTTGCCGTTGAAGGTCACCGGTGATGTAAGTCTTCGATTATACGTGGTTGATTTCAGCCCAAGTCTTCGATTGGTGCGTGTATATGTATATATATACACCGACTATATATACACACACAGTCGGTGCCCATTGCCCAAGTTGTGTCCAGCAAGTTAACATAATTTTTTTATTATTATATTTTTCTCTTTTCTCTTTGAAAAGTCAAAGTACATAATAAATTGAAAATATAAATAATAAAATTATTATTTTATCTTAATTGTTTTATTTTCTATTTATATATATATTTTTATTTTGCAATTATTTTTATCATTTTAATAAATTATTAAAAGTATTTAAAATATAAAAATGTGTTAAAATTACTTATTATTTTTAAAATATGTTAAATATTAATAAAAATTCTTAAAATATTTGAAAAACTATGATACAATTCGAAAAATATTTATAACGTTTAAATTAAAATTCCATAATTATTATTTACAAAATATTATAAAATTTAAAATAGAAAACTAAAAAAATTAAAATATAATACAAAACTAAAAAACAAATTATTAAATTTATAAAAATTTGGAAAAAAATTTAAAAATAAGAAAATGCCTAAAATTTGAAAAATAAATATGTTAAAATTTTAAAATTATGAAAGAAATTTAAAATTATAAAAATATTTAAAATAATTTAAAACATTAAATTCCTCTTAAGAAAATTTCTAAAAACATTTGAAAAATAATTTTAAAAATTATTAAAAATAGAGATGTACAAAAATTATAAACTATAAGTCTATAAATACTATTATACATTCACTAAAACTCTTTAAAACTATTAATACACATGATTATAGGGGTGAAAATATGTGTTACTACTTTTGGGGTTGGGGTGCAAAACAAAAAAAAAATTCACGGCCCAGCACTCGATACCCGTTATGTATAACCCGATACACCCGAGTCCCGTTACACCTTTACTGTTACCGTTACGGATCCGTTACCTGATACTTAAAACTATGCACTTAATCATTTCATCAAATATCATGATTGCATCTAAATCATGGCTACTGCAACTTAACTTTTGATTAAGACAAAATTTACCTGTTGGGAGTGCTCAAATTTTGGCAACCAGGTGAATTACAATAATAATCTTATCCAAGTTTGCTACCTGCATGAAGCAAGCAACCTTGGTAAGCACAGGTGTATTCCCCATAATCTTGGCTGGGTACCTACCATCCCTTTATCTCAATTCTCAACTAGTGATCTATAGAATGAATGACTAGAGAACCTCCCCGAGTTGCTGATAGACTTGAATCTCTTATGTTCCTTGAGCAGCTAAATTTTGGAACTATACGTTTTGATTGATTAAAAGGCAATAAAAGAGTTGAACTCTCCCTTTTGCAAAGTTTGATCACTCACTACAGAATCAATCCATATTTTGTGGTTCGTGCACAAAATAAGGGCTTTATATTTCCCAGATGGATAAAGCCTCAATGTGAACTGCAAGTTCAAGAAGAAGAAGAAGGGTTTGAGTTTTTTTCTTTTTCTTTTTCTTTTTAAGTGATTCCTTAATTCTTTTTTTTGTTGTTGTTCTCTGTGTTGTTTGGTCTTTCTTCCTTCGTCTTGTTCTTGTTGTTGTTCTTCTCTCTCCCCCCCCCGGCTTGTATGAAGTCTCTTCCTCCCTGTTGTTCTTATCTCCATTTTCTTCTTTATTGAACTATGTATTTGGGAAAATGAAGGAACTAATTCAATAAGGTTTAATATTCATCCGATGATGAAAATTAACAATGGATTGATCCTGAAGTAACTTCTTACAACTCTGTCCTTCCATTCTTTAATAATTTGATCAATAAGAAAACGATACCTCTTTGATTTGGAAAAGGAAAAATGCAGAAATGTCATCTAATATCTAAAATCATTGGACTGAGGTAGTTCTTTTACATTTTGCACAAAAATTGTGGAGTCACTGTTTCAGGATATTTAGTGTACAGTGGGTGATGCCCTATATAGTGAAGCAGTTACTTGAGGGCCAGATGCTTTTTTGTACTCCGTGGATAGAAAGGATTAGAAGAATCTTTCAAGGGGAGGAAGAATCTCTTTTACAGTTAAAGGATAGTGTAGCTAGAATGTTTTTTGAATGGAAGGCATTGGCTAGTTTTGAAATGCACGACTCTCTTCTATTATTTTTGGATACCTTACAATTGTGATCTTTTATATATTTTTAATTCCTTTGTATACCACGCGTGTATAGGGTCCGTTTTTAGACCCTTTTCCTTTTATTGATATAATACAAATATAGAATTCTAATTTACCCAATAAAAAAAATCATTGGACTAAGGAACATCATGGCTTCTTTGTGTGTGTTGTGGGTGTCTTACCAGTTTTATAAACTGCAATCTAGTGTTGACTGGTGATTACTTTAGTTTGTTATGTACTGCAGGTGTGGTGAAAAAGGCTGTGTCAATGTTGGGAATTATTCATGATCGTTCAAAAATTACTGATGGGAGTTTAGAAGAATGCAGTTCAGCAATTTCTCATACAAAAGAGTCAAAGTCATCTTTCACTGTTGTTAATATTCTTAACCCTATCCGTGCTCTCTCTCTTTTTAAAAGGATGCTGGATGAGGTATATGTTTGTGTCTGTAAGGAAGTTTTAACTGTTTTTTTTTTTTTTTTGGGAAAAAGTAAATTCTATTGATTGAATAAAAAGGCTGCAGCCCCTGTACATGCTAGATATACAGTGAAACAGCAAAAAACTATACTTCAATTCTCTGCAAGGATTTCTTTCTTCTCAATTCTATGGAACCTCTATGTTTGAAGTACATGAATTAGATGCTGTGTGCATTTTTTCAAACAAAAAAGCATACAAATTCCTGGTTCTGTTAGGTCGGTTGTAATCCTTCCATTACTTTTCTTATCAATATAATATATTTTTTATTTTGTTGTGCCGCAGGATTGTGAATTGCTTTATCTTTCAGATAGACCAGAGAAACTCATTATAACGAACATTGCAGTGCCACCTATAGCTATTCGTCCTTCAGTTTTTATGGATGGTGGAACACAGAGGTTCTTAAGCTAGATAAATTTATTCATATTTATGCTTAAGGTTTTATGTTTCAATTTTTATTTATTTATTATTTTTTTAAATTTTGGGTACTTTTTTAGTAATTATTCTGCATTAATTATTTTATTTCTTTTGTAACATTTCAATGATCTTGGTAGTATAGGTTTTAATGATGCTTAAAATTTTCCTCTTTCCCTGTTGCAGCAATGAAAATGATGTTACAGAGAGGCTAAAACGAATTATTCAAGCAAATGCTAGCCTTCATCAGGAGTTACTTGACACAAGCTCCACATCCAAATGTCTGGTAAAAATTGAGTATTTTTAGCACTTACTTATTTCCCTCTGGAATTTTCTTGAATTTTGAATGTTGTAACATTATGGTCCTTATGGATACTTATGATCATGTTGATTAATTTTGGTTCTCAAGGCTATTATTAGTATGGTGTACCCATTACCTTCAAATGCCACTTCATGTAAAGCAATGATTATTAGTTGGAGTGGACAAATACTAGATCTACAAGATTATGTATGTCATGTGATTCTCATCCATTTTCTGTCATATATTGATTGTAGATATTGTCATTTACTTGAAAATTAGTTACCTTTTTGGTAGTAACTAGACATTTTTCTAATCTATTATATTTAGATTATTATTTGAAAATTAAGTCTTGCCATAATCCTTGACTGTGGAGTTGGATATCTTCCTTATACTTATTTGGGACTCCCAATGGGTGCCTCCTTTAAGTCTAAAGTGGTGTGGGATCTGGTGATTGAGAGGTTTGAAATAAGGCTGAGTAGGTGGAAATAGGGCTATCTTTCCAAAGGAAGTAAGCTTATGTTGATTCGGAGCATATTGCGAGCCTTCCCTACAGGTCTCTTGTTAAGATTTCTATTTCTATGGTCAAGAGGTTGAAGAAATTATAGAGGGATTTTTTGACGGCAGGGAAGGATTACAACTTTAATTTCACTCGGTTTATTGGAATAGAGTTGGCACTCTTAAGAAGTTTGGGGTTTTGGAATTTGGACGTGAGGTCGTTGACCTTGATTAGTAAGGCACTGTTGGGGAAATGGCTTTGGAGGCTTGTTGTGGAAAGGGATGCTTTGTGGAGAAAGGTGTGGTTTCGAAATTTGGGTGTGGTTGAAGTGAGTAGGAACTCACTAATAAAGGAAAAAAAAAAAAAAAAAAAAAAAAAAAAAAGATCCTAAACCACAAGACCAAAAGCAGAAGAAAGCTTTCAAGGAGGATAAAAATGTCGGCTGGAAGTTTAGAAGTCTCAAGAGTAGAAGCTTTTCTTATAGCGGGAGAATTAGCTTCCTCATTTGCAGAATTGGGTACTCACCAAGCCTCTACTCTAAGAAAGCCTACTTAAGTACAAAATCCTGCCAGTTATGTCAGCATAATGAGAAGACCCTAAGCAAAGCACCCCATCTATCCAATAATAGTTGAACGGTCACCCTTAACCTAAAAACAGGAGACGTAACCTCGTATGAAGAGAGACCTAACTATAAATGGATTCATTATGAAACCCTTCCGAATGGTGGTAGATGCATTAAGAAGGTTGAAAAGCCTTCACCTTTGTTAGGCTGAGCCGCTGAGGTGTATAGTCCACTGTGCAGTCCATGACTTCACAATACACATTAGAACCTTTTTTTTAGCCTTTTTGGCCTTCTCGCCCTTGATGCAGGTAGGTCCCTTTTTTTTTAATGGATTGAGTGATGATTCTTTATTACCTCTTTTTGTCCCCTTTAAATTGATTTGGAAAGCTAAAGTTTCCCTTGAAGTTAAGGTATTTTCTTGATCGGTGATCATCCGGGATGGCAGCAGGATGGGGGCGAGTTTTTCACTAGACTATCCCCGACCCCAACTACAATATTATATCCCTGTCCTTCCCCCTAAACCGATTCGGGTGTATTTTTTTTTTTTATAATTATGATATGCCCCTAATAGTGTATAAAATCTCTGTCGGGTCCTGCCCCGCCATGCCATTTTTGTCCATACTTTTACCAAATAAAACTAAGATAAACAAAACTTACCAACGCAAAACAAAGGACTAGCAAACCATACTTAAATATATCAATTTAAACAATAGTATATATAATAAATTAACTAAAATAAAATTCTTAAATTTAATAAATAGTTGTGCATTCAAAGAAATATATGTAACGGATAATTGAGGAATAATATAAAATTTATAAGGGTAAAACAATATATGTATATACTGTATACTCGGGGGCGGGGCGGGGTATAAATTTTTAATACTATCCCCGCTCCTACCCCGTTTTTTTAAAAAAAAAAACCATCCCTGAAGGGGCGAGAAGGGCCTCTTTGGGGATGGGGCAAAATTGCCATCCCTAGTTGGTGACACATTGAAGAATTAATATCAGTGGTGTGTGATGTGTAGTACAGATGGCAAGGGTGCAGATAATTTGTTTTAGCATTGCCCTATAGTTAGGATTTTATGCCACAATTTGTTTTAGCTTGCTAAGATGTGTTGTATTGCGCCTTCATCCTCTTTAGTAATGATGGAGATTGAGTTTTGGGTTTCTGGGGATTCTAAGAAAGCCATTATTTAATGAAGATGTGCAGTGTTGGCAATCTTTTGGGTGATTTCGTTAGAAAGGAATGCAAGAATATTTTTATTATAGATTTCTTAATGTTGATGGGCTTTGGGATAGAGTTTGTTTTTTGGCTCTCTTTTTTATATTTTTTATTTTTATTTATTTTTATTGTGGGCTTCCATTGCTAAGGAATTTAAGGGTTGCCTTTATTTGTTATTAGGGATAATTGGGTTTCAATTTGTGGGTCTTGTGTTGTTCTCTTTATCTTTTTCTATTTTTTTGTTCCTATGTGTAAGTGGGACATCTTGTGCTCTTTCCACTTTTTTTAAATTAAGTTTGTTGGTTATCAAAAAAAGAAAAGAAAAGGAAAGCCTATTTATTTACACAGATAAGCCTAATAAATGATTATTTGAGTATTTTTAGCCTATACATAATATCGGAGATGCTATTATAAGTTGCACTTTTTTTTTTTATTTTTATTTTATGAGCAACAACTTTATTAATGATAAAAGAAGAGGACAAGGAGTCCTACTTACAAGAAAGTAAACAAAAGAGAAACAAAAGAAAGCATAAGAGAAAAAGAAAACCCTCAAGGATTACAAACTGAGACCTAATTGCCCCTTACAACAAACAAAGTAATACACTTGAACTCTTTAGTTACCGATGCCCACACCGATGCCAAAAAAGTAACTCTATCCCAAATACCTTCAATACAAAGACCTTTATCTTAAAATATTCTTGCATTTCTTTCTAGCCAAATAACCTAAAAGATAGCATAGGCCAAAAAACAGAAAAAATGAATGAATGAGTCATATGTGAGGAGCATATATAAGTTTTAAAAAAGGAAAACAAAAGATGCTGGATTCGGAATAAAGCTTGAATCCCAGGTACCATGTGATTTTGCTTGTAAAACAGGTTAATGCCAAATGAACCTTTTGTTAGATGGCCCCAACATTCACTGAAAGGACTGTAATTTTGTTGAGATGAACTGTTTTGGTGGAAACTACGAAGTTTGTTACATTTTGGTTTTGTTTCAGTTGCCTAGAAAACATAAACATTTCCGATGTTTCAATGGAAATGTATGGAAATTTAGTACCGTGGTAAAATTTCCTTTATTACCTTACTGGGGCTGGTTATTATATATATATTTTTTTGGGGGCAGGGGCTGGCAGCTTTGTTTCTGGAATTGGTGAGTGAGTAAAGTCTTGGTTAGTGTTAAATTACACTCCCTGGGTAAGGCAAAAGGCTTCCTCCTCGCTGCTTCTCAAACCCATCCACAATAGGATCATGAACAGGCTGGATTTAAATGGGGCAGCAGAATATATGAAGATGGGAGCACTTCCACTCTATATCCAAATTTCAAGGTTCACACTGCCAAGTTTGAATGATTTCTAAAATCCAATAGCTTCGACTTTGCAAAATTCATCCTTAGTTGTAAGAAAACATCTTAATGGCTTCGACTTTGCAAAATTCAGCCTTAGTTGTAACAGTGCTTGAAAACATCTTAGTTACATAGAATATTGGATCATCAGTGTCAAAACTTCAGTACTAATGATATCCTCTTTATTAATACACGTCGAGATATGCTGTAGAATATTAACCCGTAGTTCATAAGTAATTCCTTCATGGTTTATTTTTCCTTTCCTTTGCGAGCATGCGTGTGTGTTTGTTTTTTTGTTTTTGTTTTTAACTTTGAAGTTTTTCTATTATATTCTGTTTTCAATTACCTTGAAGTTTTCATGTATGGAGTTAGTTGCCCCCCTTTGTTTGCATCAAGTTTGTGCTAATTAGAAGACTCTTTCCTGTATGTATTGTTTCTATACTCTACTTGTTTTTTCAATGAGAATTCTATCCTGAAAAATTTGAAGTGGGATTATAGAGATTATTTATGGTCCCAGATTGAATAATTATGTCGCTTATACTGAAAATGCTGGTCTAGGCTGGTTGGGATTATCTTCAAATTGAGGTTGCACAGTATATAAATAGTGATGTACGGGGTGTTCCATTAACTATGCAAGCTGCCAAGCCATTGAGTGGTTTTGTTCAGCGCCTCAAAGGGAAGCAGGGACGTTTTCGCGGTAACCTATCCGGGAAGCGTGTTGAATTTACTGGAAGGACTGTCATATCCCCTGACCCTAATCTGAAAATTACCGAGGTTAGGCATTGTGATGAAGCTTGATCATTGTTGGTCTTCCTGTCCGTGCCTGTTATCAATCTGTTCCCTCTAACGAAATTATTTGGTCTAGGTAGCAATTCCCATTCATATGGCTCTGAAATTAACTTATCCTGAACGTGTTTCCCATCACAATATAGAAAAGTTGAGGCAGTGTGTCCGCAATGGCCTTAATAAATACCCTGGTGCAAAGTTTATCAGATATCCTGATGGTTCTATGAGGTAAGGTCATCATTCTTTTCATTATTTTGTTGTTGGCAAATACTTTTGTTAATGCAATGGGTAACCCCCTCTCTTTTTTGGCCGCAGGCATTTGATGTTTTCTGCCAGAAAGCGAGCTGCTGATGAACTGAAATTTGGTTACATAGTTGATCGTCATTTGGAAGATGGGGATATTGTTCTTTTTAACAGGCAACCAAGCTTGCATCGGATGTCTATTATGTGCCATAGGGTGATTACAATTTATTTTAAATGTACTACAACATATCATTAGATTTCTTTGTTTGTTTTTTCAATTTTTTTATTTTGTGCATGTAGGCAAGAGTAATGCCGTGGAGAACATTGAGATTCAACGAATCGGTTTGCAACCCATATAATGCTGATTTTGATGGTGATGAGATGAATTTGCATGTGCCCCAGACGGAAGAGGCTCGCACTGAGGCTCTTATGCTGATGGGGGTACATTCTATTAGTTCTCACTGTTATGCAATACTGTGCATGAGGGGGGATATTTTCTTAATTCAGAATCTGGTTTGGGATGATTCTATAGTGATATGCCTTTGTTCATTATTAACAATTGATCATGGAATTGTTGAGAAGTCTAACTGAATCTCAATTTTGAACTAATTTATCAATTTGAAGTCTTCATGATATAGTGGGTTTTCTAGTTTCCACAATCTCTCTTCATCCGTGGTGTTGACTCGGACTATGATTTGGACTTACTGTTGATATGTTGAATGTTATTAATATATGTAGATCTTTCTTGGGCATCCATTTTATATGGAGTATTGGTTGTTTTCTCCTTTTTGAAGGACCTCTTGTCCTTTCAATTTGTGTCATTCTTGTTGTTTATAACTTAGTTCTTTATTGAAAAAACAAAATTGCATTGCTCTTAAATATACTTAAACACCCTCCCAAAAAAAAAAAAAAAAAAAAATCCATCCAGCTCTCCCCCAAATTTTTTGGGATAAAGCTATACCATCTTCATCTAAATAAACTAATGAGATGACTGTCTGTTATCTTTGTCAAGCTTCTTTGAGTGCATTTTTATATTCTATTTATTGAAAATATTTGTACAATTATATGCTGGGTTTCTATACCACTGGAAGGTTGCTCTATGGCAGTGGTGGTACCTGTAAGGTACATTGGTTGTTGGACCTAGCTTTTGTCTAGCTTGGCATGGGTGCCTACATAATTTAGTATCTGGCTGTTCTATCACAACTTTGGTATAATTATATTCATATTTATTATATACTGCAAGTTAGAAATTGGCAGAAAAATGTGTTATTTGCTAGAATCACTAGTAAAGAATTGGCAATGATGAGTTTGTAAGAAAAATATAAATAAAAAACAAAAAGCATCTAGAAAACATTAGAACCTACCCTTTTTTACATGCTTTACACACACACACACACACTAACTATATATATATATATATATATATAAAAGTCCCAATGTTGGAAAAACTTTTGATTGACTAAAATATCCTCGCATTAAATGTTAATGACACTTTTACCCTCTTGCAATATTAATTACTCAAAATCTCTTTAATTGCTTTTTTTAAGAGTCATTTTGTCAATTAATTTCCTAATTCAACAAGTTATCAACAAAGTTTGATCTTTTTTTAGTGTTTTGAAGATTTAAAAAAAAAAATAAATAACAATAAATTTTATCAAAAAAAAGAGAAAAAAAAAAAAGATTTGCCTTTTATTAGTTACAATAAAGATACTCTTAACTTAAATTAAAATTCTATTAATAAGTATGATTTCATAAAATATCACAAATTTAAATATATTTTTTTTCAAATCAAATTAATTAATTTATTTATAAATACCTATGTAACTTGGTTGTCAAATAACTGAATATGGTATAATTTACATTCAATTTGTTATTTTCAAAAAATAAAAAATAAATGCAATTTTGCTACTAATTTTATCAAACAATTTGGTTTTATTTCTATTATGAAAATTATGTAACATACTGAATTCATATTTATTGATTTAATATTATTTTTATATAATTTTAAATCTCTAAAAATCTTTATACATGAAAGTTTTTAACAACTTTATCTATTTATTTTATTTGTATTGTTTACAAAATTGTTGATTCCTTAAGATATATATATTTTTTAAGAAAATATTACATGCGCATCGCATTACATCAATGCTGGGAATTATATTTCTTATAAATACCTGTATAACTTGATTTTCAAATATTTCATTTTAGTTATATTATCCAAATTATGTTTCATTCATTAAACTTTTTTCACCAAAATTTAAACTTGCAACGCACGTGGTGCATTGCTAGTCTATATATATATATATACGCACGTGGTGCATTACTAGTCTATATATATATGTACAATCCCTATCTTGTAAGCATATGCTTACATAAACTATGTAAGCATGAAGCTAATAGATAATTGTGGGATACATATTTTGAAATCTGTCCGTTGGATTAGATACTATACTTAAGCATGTCATGCATGCCAAAAATCATAGTGATCCAATGGTCGGTTGATAGGAAATGTCAATAAGAAAAACTGACATTTTTCATAAACTATATTTTGAGATTTTGACATTGGATCTTTGTAATTTTTGGCATGCATGACAACCATAAAAGGTTAGATTTTAAAATATGTAGCCCACAATTATCTATTAGCTTCATGCTTACATAAACTTATGTAAGCATATGCTAATAGGATAATTCCTATATATTTGTATATATGTTGGTGTGTGAGATGTCTTGGCCCAAGAATATATATACTCTAGAGGGGGGGGGGGGGTTGAATAGAGTATTTGCAAACTTTAAAAATAATTGCCAAATAAAAATTTATGGTCCAATTAAATTTAGCGGAAGATAAACAAGTTAATAAACTTAATTGGAAATGAGAGAATATAAGTTTGAATCACAACTCAACATTTAATATGGCAAGAATAAATTGAAATGCAAGAGAAGAGTTAGAGAGATTCAAACACAAGGATTTCAACGTGGTTCGATCTCCGCATAGTTCGAAGTATCGGCCGAGTCTGAGATGACTCGGACGAGTCAACCAGGTATCGGAGCTTACCTGGACGAGATTTCGTCCCGAGTTGAATTTCACAGCGAAAAGAAGAAGACTCGTTCATCTCGGACGATATCTCGGCCGAGACGAGACGAGTTGCTGTGATATCGACTTCTCGTCTCGTCTCGGCCGAGATATCGGCCGAGATGAACGAGTCTTTGCCAAAGTACACGCACTTACCTCTTAGAGTTCCTTTGCGAGTTGCGACTGCCAAGAAGCCCTAGATATCCCCTGAGACTGCCGAGAAGCCCTAAACCCACCCTTTACCCTTAATCTCATTATTATTTTCTGTCTCTGTGAGCTATTCCCACTGGTGGGAGGTCTTCGTGGCCGGCGCCGGCGAGAAAGAGTTGCTGACTTGCTGCTTCGAGCCTGCGACAGTGCGACTGGACCTCGAGCTGCTCTCTGCCTCTCACCGACGCCGTCAAGCTGCTCTCTCACCTTCGCCGTCGAGCTGCTCTTTCGAGCTTCCCAGGAGGTGCGACAGCCGACAGTACGACTCTGCTTCTCTCGAGAAAGGAGGTGGTCTTCAGTCTTCACGAGTGTTCAGGTATGGTTAATAACTTAATATTCTAATAAGTATCCTGATTTTATTATTATTAAATATCCGGTGTTAAATATTTTGGTTTTGACATTTTATACCCTTGCATTAAATATTTTGGTTCTAACATTTTATTTTTTTTATAAGATCCATAAAAATTAATTTTATAATTTTATTTTTCAATGAAATATATTATTATATTATTGTTTAATTTTTCTTTACTATTTTTTTAACCATTATTTCTACCATCTATTTTCAAATCACCAATGTCTGTTGACTATTTTGAGAAATCGACCATTAGATTAGATACTCTTCTTATACAAGTCATACATGCCAAAAATCACATTGAACCAACGGTCAGATTTTAAAATATCTCACTGTAAAAAATTGTAATGTTTCTAATTATAATAATTTTTTCATAGTGACATAATTCAAAAATCAGCCGTTGGATCACTGTGATTTTTTGCTAACATGATAAACATAAAAAAAGTATCTAATCCAAAGGTGAGTTTCTCAAAATATTAAATTGACACTGGTGTTTTAAATGGATGGTAAGAATAATGGTAAAAAAAATGGTTAGGGAAACATAACCATTTACATAAATAGGCCTAAAGTTTTTTTTTATTTTAAATAATATAATTATTTTATACCATTAATCCCAAAGTTTTTTAACATAACAAATAAATATATGAATTTTGAAATCTTAGGGACCTTACAGTATAAATTTCAATGCTATAATAGTACGCTAGCATAAATTTCAATGCTACAATAGTGCGCTAGCAGCTTTTTTTATGTTTGAAGTCATATCATGCACTCTAAGCCATTTATTTTGCTCGTTTGATGGTTCCAATTCGATTGCATGATTTTTTCTGATTTTTCTATGATTTTTTTAAATTTTTTTGAACATTGTTTCATGCCTAAAGTTGCATCTCGCCAGAGACGTGACGAGTCGTCCGCGACCGCGACTTTGAATCATGGATCTCCGTCTACATCCACACCTCAAGATCTTCGTCTTGAGGATTCCACAATCCACTAAGAATCACTCCTTCAAGGTGGAGAAATCTTTTACAATAGTCTTCTGTCCAAGGTGGAAGACACTCACCCACAATCTACTTTCAAGGTGGTAGATTCTCACCCACAAGGATTTCACAAAACCCTTAAATCTCATAAGTGATACAAGATGATTTCTGTGTACAAAGAGAAACTCCTTCAAGAGTAGATGATGTACAAATAATAGCTCTCACTAATATCTCTCAAAGATGTGAACTAATATTGGGCTCAAGAGAGAATGATTCTTTTGAGATGAATCACACAAATATGGAGTAAACTAGTTGATTTGAATATGAGTGTGTTTCAATATGATTCTCTTGGTTTTTCTACTCATTCAAGACTCATTGAATTGGTATTTATAAGCTCATAAGCAGATATGGCCGTTAGGGACAAAAATATAACCGTTTGGTTTGCAAAAACTAGCCGTTATTTGTTGCAGAGCATACTTAGTCGACTAGGACTAATAAGTTAGTCGACTAGAGCATATAAATACACTATTAAAAAAAAATTCAGGAGTTGATTAGTCGACTAGGTCATAAGGTTAGTCGACTAGAAGAGAGAAAATCAAAGCTTTTGAAAATCTGGGCACGATTAGTCAACTAGAACTAGAGGTTTAGTCGACTAGCTTAGGTGTTTATGAAAACATGCTTACTGTCATGTGTTTAGTCGACTATACACAATGACTTAGTCGACTAAGCTAGGCCACAAGACATTTTTCATAAACTTTAAGCTACATTTTGAGTTTGAAATTGCCCATTTTAATTTAAAAACATTTTTGTCAAATGAAGATGATTTTCCAAGATTAAAACATGGTCTATGGAGGTCATTAGTCTTTTGAGCCAATGTAGTTCAATCATAATTGAGAGATTTACATATTTAAGTCCTAATTACTCACACAAGATAAAAACAAAGTCTTCATGAAAAAATATCTTCAAATCTTGTGCTAGGCTTGTGATTGGCTTGAGATTGGTTTGAGCAAGACTTCATCTTTGAATGGCTTTCTTCATGATCCTTAGTGCTTTCTTCATGATCCTTAGTGAATATATGACTATTCATATTTTCATAAGGTATACTTAGAGTGCATGAGTTCATCAAGCGAAGTTGAATCTTCAACATTGAATGGCTTAAATCCTGATTCTTACAAGTATGAATAATATTGAAAATGTATATAAGAATCATAGGATAAATAAATGTTCGATCAAAGTTAGCCAATAATCTATCCAATAAAGTTTGACATATATCATAATGTTCAACAAGGTATTCATAGTTAAATAGTCATAACACAATGTTTGTTATCATCAAAATCATTAACAAATATGGATTGAAGCCATTAGGCTAACAATCTCCCCCTTTTTGTTGATGACAAACATTGAGTAAACTTTGCGTATGAGAATGAATATACTAACTAGGGATTTGTAGCTCCCCCTAACAATATGCATATGTAAGGATACTAAATCCATTTAACCATTTGCATTTTTGGGTAACAAATCCACAAGTGAGTCATATTCATTTCATTGTGCATAGTTTACTAATACTATGCACATGTATATACAAAGAGTCTTGAAAATTATGCATATATCTCCCCCTTTGGCATTAACATAAAGGAGCCAAAAAGTTGAGGGAAAATAGGCATACATCTCCCCCTTAGAAAAATCATGGGTTTTGGAAATAACTCATCCTCTATTTTGAGACAAAACAAATCAATTTAGAGGGTAAACAAAGATGAGATCATAAGCTCCCCCTCAAATTAGTACAAATAGCCAAGTTTTGAAAACCAAGAAAGAGGATGGTAAAAATTATGCCAAAGAAAGTTTCAAAGAAAGGCTCAATTTATAGAAAGATAGATAAGCAAATATCATGACAAGTTTAAGCAAATCTATGGGCTGAAAATAAAGCAAGATTAAGGTTCTTTCAAGGCACGAGTTCAACTCAAAAAAAATTTCTCAAAATTTAAGCAATTTAAACCACAAGCTTAGTATATCAAACTTCCACCAAGATAGCAAAAGATGAGTTCAAGGGAAGTTGATAAACAAGATTCAATATTAAAGATATAAGAACAATTTATATGACAAATGAATCTTGTAAGATATCATCAATAATTCACCACACATGATTATCCCAAATAACATGTCATTTACTAAAGATCCTTGGATAATCATGTCATAGACAATTTCAAGTAGATGATAATGACCATTTAAGACAAGTTATAATTTATCCAAGATGTATAAAGATCCAAATTTTATTTGTTATACCAAGATGAAGCATATTATCCCAAAATATGATATTTGAATAATATATATCAATGTTCAAATATAAACATGTCGGGGCAGAAAATGTGATAACTAAATTTTAAGCAATCATTCCCAAATCATTTTACAACCCCAAAACAGTTTATAAGAGAAGATGAATTTTAACTAAGACATCCAAATGATATTTTACAATTTCAGAGTAGCATAAACAAGACTGTATAACAAGCTGTCCAAAAGCTAAGCCAAAATGTTCAAAAGATGACCATAATATCAATCAAAAGAAAAGTAAACATTCCCAAAGAGTAACCAAGAATTAGGAACATATTCTCCAACATAAAGACAGTTTTTAGAGATGAACAAAATACCCAAACTGTTTCACCCATAAACAAGTAACTAGAAATACCAATATATACATACGAGGATACCAAATTTATATCCATACATAACAAGTCATAATTGATGTCTCAACATTCTTCCAAAAGATGAACATATTGAGGAAGTTATATGACATTAAAAGAAGTAATAAGTGTTAAGCACAAGTCGTAAGAAGATAGATATGACATAAATATTTCCACTAGTCAAAAGATATTCAATAACCAAATATCACAATCAAGTGTTTAAGTTATAAAAAGATAATCCAAAACACTTAATCCAAATATTTAGCAATTGTCTTCTATCTCAAAAAGATACTAAAGGTTTAACAAAAGACAATTTAAATACTAAAAGATTAAAACATAAACCAAAAGACAACCAAAATATCATTGTTTTTAAACAAGTAACCAAAAAGAGATATAAACAACTAAACAAAGTTGTTGGGATCAAAGGCCGGGTCCATTTGTGCATCCTCAACCAGGTCCTTAATTTGTAGCTTGTCCTTGATTTGTCGAATGTCGCGAGATTGCTCACTGTAGTGCTGTTCAAGGGTGGTAAAACGCTGATCAAGACCATCAAATCTCTTATCATAGCTATCAAGACGTTCATGAATACCCATGGCGAAATGCTCAAAGTGTGATATGAGTCGATCATAGGGGTCTTGTTCTTGAGGTACTTGTTGTTCTTGATGAGGATCCACCCTTCTTCTTCACCTATTTACCTTTTCATTGTTCACAACCCATCTCCTCTGATCACAAAGCCATTTGTATCCCATTTTGATGAAAGTTGTTTCACAAAATGTATCGGAATCTTTTGAGGGATCATTTGTGATAATGTCTGGCTCCGATAACTCATCCACACCAAAAATAAAGAATATTTGTGACAATAACATTCCATAAGGTAAGGCAGATGTATGATTGGGTGCACAGGTGTGAATTTGATCAATAATAACATGGGCAATGTTTATAGGTTCAGTATTTAGCACAGCCCAAATTAGAAAAACATGCCAATCAGAGACATAAGTATAACTACCAGATTTAGGCATGATGTTGTGAGCAATGATGGAATGAATGAGTCTAGATTCAATAGTGAGGTGAGAAGAGGTGTGTTCAAAATCATTTCTTGACATATCAGGGTTTCCAGAAATAAGCCTAAGTGCATCCAAGAATGGAAAATTGTCACTTTTGATGGGGTGATTTTCAGGTAAAAACCATTTCATTTCGCCAATAGGAAGGTTAAAAAGATTGGCAAGAGTCTCTTTATCAAAAATAATATGAACTCCCTTGACATACGAATTTATGGAGCCTTTGCCTACGCTCAAATTTGCATAAAAATGTTTAACAAGGGAGGGAGAGGTAGGTCTAGCAAGTTCAGTCAAAGGTAACCAGTTTAAATCCCGAAATTTTGCATAGACAAATGGAAAATATTCTTTGAGGAAATTCTTTGGAATGCTCTTACTCGTGACGACGGTTCGAGTGGCAATGTGTTTAATGAAGAGCTTCTCACATTGATGAGTTAAGAAGAGTTCGGAGTATGGTTCATTTGAGCGAGGAACTTCTTCAGACATCTTTCCCTTCCATTTGCTCCTCTTTGAAGCCCTAGAAGATCCCTCACTATGTGAACGGTTCGTGGGAATTGATTTTTTGGGGGCCATGGAAGATTCAATCTAAGAATGCAAGAGTGTGATATGATGAAAGCAAGTTTGAATCAACTTTAGAGGGTTTTGAAAACCTAGGGTTAGGGTTTGGAAAGAGTTTTTGAGAGAAATAAAAATAGAAAATGAGAAATGGCTCGGAAAAAATGAACAGTTTTTGATTTAAAAAACAAAGCCTCGTTGCAGTAGTTGACTGGACCAGTGCATTAGTTGACTAGTGAGTTCATTAGTCGACTGTTACACTATTTTTAGTCGACTAAAGTGAAGACAGTAGCTAAAATAACTTTTCCAGAAATCTTAGTCGACTAGAAATCCTTTATTAGTCGACTAAACGAACTCGACCAAAATTTATTTGAAATCTGGTTCTTTAGTCGACTAGGAAGATTGTAGATAGTCGACTAATCACATCCAAACATTTTGTTTTGAAAATTATCTTATTTAGTCGACTAGGATGGTATGGCTTAGTCGACTAAGGACAAAAAATACTTGATTTCAAAACTTTTTCTTCTCCAAAAATATTTTTTCAAATCAACATAGCCTCAATAGGCAATACATATATAAGATTTGAAAGGTTTAATTTAATCCCTCTAGATTTTAATTTGAATGTGAATGCAAGTGATGATGCCATATGTAAGAACAAAATGTAAGTATATTTCATTTGCTTCAAAACCACATTAAGACAAATATCAGTCATCAAAATGTTAGTAATAAGCAAAAGAGAATAATTGACTAATGATGACAGAATATAATAATAAAAAATTCTTACAAATTACCAACTAAGGTTGGTTTTCTCACCACCATCCTTCAATGGTGTCAACCATGATCATAATGTTGATTCCCATTATCATGAGAGGATGATGTGTATGGATTGTCCTTATCTTCATGATTAGAATTGTTTAAATCAAGTGCATTAATATTTATGAGTAGAGGACAATACCTTCTCTTGTGTCCTCTTCCAAGACAATGCTTGCACTTTTGGGAATTTGACATACTTGATTCACTTATTGAATAGTTGATGGACATTGGGGTGAGCTGTATGCTTTCTTCATTATCACCATCATCATTGCTTTCCTTATTCTCAATGTCAACATCATCATGATCATCAACTGAAGAATTTTGAGTATGATCAAGCATTGGGAATTTTGTTTCTTCTTCAACATCCTTCATTCTCAAATGTAACTCATGTTGTAGGAGAGAATTAATGAGCTCATTCATGCTGAAAGTTGAGATGTCTTTTGCTTTTAGAATGAAGGTGAACTTTGTTTCCCATTCATTTGACAAAGACATAAGAAATCTGCTCACAAGTTCTTCATTATTATAAGTTTTTCCAAGAATATTCAAATGACAAATGAGGCAAGTGAAACGTATATGTGTTTGAGAAATGGACTCATTATGACCTATTTTGAATGTTTCAAATTCATGAATAAGCAAGCGAATTTTGGACCTTTTTTTCTGAAAATTTCATCATGAATCAACTCAACTTCATCCCAAATTTGTTTTGCTGTTTCACAATTTGAGATGTGCATATACTCATTTTCATAAAGAGATTGCTAAAATAATTGTTTGGTCATATAATCAAGTTGAAAGATATTGTGGTCCTTTTCAGTCCACTCATTTTCAGGATTTGTAGGAAGATTTAAATGACCACAAACAATGAGTCACATTTTAAAATTTTGAGATCGGAGAAAAACACCCATTCTATTTTTCCAAAACATATAATTTTTGCCATCAAAGTGGGGGGGTTGGTCAATAGCATAACCTACACCAAAGTTTGCTCCAATAAAGTTTGCCATGATCTTTAGCTCAAGAGTATAAAAAATATAGAGCACCTGCTCTGATACCAATTGTTGGCCCAAGACTATACTCTAGAGGGGGGGGGGGGGGGAAAGGTGTTTTTGAAAACTTTAAAAAAAATTTCCAAAAAAAAATTTATGGTCCAATTAAATTTAGCGGAAGAAAAATAAGTTAATAAACTTAATTGGAAATGAGAGAATATAAGTTTGAATCACAACTAACATTTAATATGACAAGAATAAATTGAAATGCAAGAGAAGAGTTAGAGAGATTCAAACACAAGGATTTTAACGTGGTTCGATTTCTGTCTACATCCACATCTCAAGATCTCCGTCTTGAGGATTCCACAATCCACTAAGAATCACTCCTTCAAGGTGGAGAAATCTTTTACAATAGTCTTCTTTCCAAGGTGGAAGACACTCACCCATAATCTACTTTCAAGGTGGTAGATTCTCACCCACAAGGATTTCATAAAACCCTTAAATCTCATAAGTGATACAGGATGATTTCTGTGTACAAAGAGAAACTTCTTCAAGAGTAGATGATGTACAAATAAAAGCTCTCACTAATATCTCTCAAAGATGTGAACTAATATTAGGCTCAAGAGAGAATGATTCTTTTGAGATGAATCGCACAAATATGGAGTAAACTAGTTGATTTGAATATGAGTGTGTTTCAATATGATTCTCTTGGTTTTTCTACTCTTTCAAGACTCATTGAATTGGTATTTATAAGCTCATAAGCAGATATGACCGTTAAGGACAAAAATATAGCCGTTTGGTTTGCAAAAACTAGTCGTTATTTGCTGCAGAGCATACTTAGTCGACTGGAACTAATAAGTTAGTCGACTAGAGCATATAAATACACTATTAAAAAAAATTCAGGAGTTGATTAGTCGACTAGGTCATAAGGTTAGTCGACTAGAAGAGAGAAAATCAAAGCTTTTGAAAATCTGGGCACGATTATTCGACTAGAACTAGAGGCTTAGTCGACTAGCTTAGGTGTTTATGAAAACATGCTTACTACCATGTGTTTAGTCGACTATACATAATGGCTTAGTCGACTAGGCTAGGCCACAAGACATTTTTCATAAACTTTAAGCTACATTTTGAGTTTGAAATTGACCACTTTAATTTAAAAACATTTTTGACCAATGAAGATGATTTTCCAAGATGAAAACATGGTCTATGGAGGTCATTAGTCTTTTGAGCCAATGTAGTTCAATCCTAATTGAGAGATTTATATATTTAAGTCTTAATCACTCACACAAGATAAAAACAAAGTCTTCATGAAAAAAAATCTTCAAATCTTGTGCTAGGCTTGTGATTGGCTTAAGCAAGACTTCATCTTTGAATGGCTTTCTTCATGATCCTTGGTGAATATATGATTATTCATATTTTCATAAGGTACACTTAGAGTGCATGAGTTCATCAAGCGAAGTTGAATCTTCTACATTGAATGACTTAAATCCTGATTCTTACAAGTATGAATAATATTGAAAATATAT
>JAESVK010000207.1:0-5000 GCA_017140935.1 Hamamelis virginiana | reverse complement strand
CACGCTCAGGTCTTGAAGAGCCTCAAATCAAGTCAGTCTTCCCTCCGCTGGAAAGAACGGATCAAGAAGTGGTGGTTCAGTCACTTCGGTAGGGGATTCGCGATGCCATCTGTATGGTCTTGCTGTTGATGGTACCTCACAATGGGGGTGCTGCCCAAGCGGAGCTAACTACAGGTCCGAATATACTGCGATCACCCAGACCTTTCTAATACTGAATCTAATACTGAAATCCTGTATACGAAATTTCTTCAGTTGCTTACTCGACCAGACCGAACACCCGAAAAAGAAGTTCTTTCTCCATCGAACGGAAATGGACGAAGAGCGAGGAGGTATTCTTCAGAGAGAAGAGCCTAGAGAAATTTCACGATAACTGAAGAGGGAATGCGGCTTGACTAGTTTATAAGACTATAGACTTGGAAGGCTTTCCCAGTTCGCCCTAACGCAGTGTTAGGGTCACTACGAGCTGGACTCGTCGTGAAACTAACTTCTTCTTAGAGAAATGATGTGTGCTAGCCTTCCCTTCCAACCATCGGCGTATCCGCTTCCAGAGCTTATGCTTTATCCAATCCAGTTTGTGAGTCTATTCCCTTTCCTTTGGT
This sequence comes from Hamamelis virginiana, assembly GCA_017140935.1. Lineage (NCBI taxonomy): Eukaryota > Viridiplantae > Streptophyta > Magnoliopsida > Saxifragales > Hamamelidaceae > Hamamelis > Hamamelis virginiana. The sequence goes on along the minus strand of JAESVK010000207.1, from coordinate 4,401 downwards.
TTCTGATCTCTCTGTCCCTCCCAACCATACCTCCCTTACCTTCTAAGGAAGGGGCACGGTTAGCCAATCACCTGGCATTGGGTCAAGAACTTAAGGAACGGGCGCAGAGCCCTAGTGAAGCGGTACCTCCATGCTGAACACCAACTCACACCGAATAGCCTTTGTTGCATCGTCACTTTCGGATCAAGATCCAGAAGAGGCTTTTGCGCCCACCTCCTTCTCTTCAGAGATATGGAACTCCAAGCCATCAACATTTGGGAAAACAACATACCTTGATGCAAACCTATATTCCCCTTAAACCTGCCCCCCACCCATGAAAAGAAAGACTACATAGGGCCTCCTCCGCCCGCCCCCGCCCTGGTTCAAATACCATTCTTTTTCACTTTATCCTACCCCGCTCACTGCCCCTCAGGCTTAAAAAAACGCCTTTTCGTTGTCACCACTTACCTAGATCGATATGGCTAGTTTTCTAGCGATATTTCTAGCTTGAATTAAGTAAGGTAGCTTGCTTACTCTCCTCTCTCTGTAACTAGAGAGGCGCGTTTAGCCCTGAGTTTAGAGCCACCTCGATTCGGGATGTCGGAACACCAACCGGATAGGAAACCGAATCCTAAACTGACTTCGGAACAGGTTCGAGAGCTTCGATCGAAACCCTTTCCTATCTAGTGTCAGCTGATCCTTCAGCGTCTGCACCAACTAAATCGGAAGCTTAATTCGAAAGACGAGAGTAGGCTCGAGGAGGATCAAAAGACTGATTCTCGGTCCCCTAAAGTTAGAAGGTTAGACTGCAATGTATGCCTATGGAAAGAAAAGTAACGAAAAGCAATCAATATGAAAATCAATAAAGGCTTGCCTATACGTCTTTCTAGCGTACGCGCGGTTCCTTTCGATTGGAGCCTGTCGCTACCTGGATCAATCAGCCTATTCTAGTTCGCCTTGTGTCATCCGATTTGACGGAATTCATTGGATCGTGAACTCTTTCAGACCCTGGCGTTTGATCTTTCGCTAGAAGCGAGGTTGTCCTTAGCAAGAATGGTTGGAACCGAGCCCCTGGTCAGACCTATGAGACTACTCGAATGGGGACTTTTCATTAAGGGAAGGGGGTGTCTGAAGCGACACCTTTTATACTATCAATTTAGTGTACGAATTTACTCTGGTGATGGATCGGGACAATTCATACGTAGGAAATTCTCCACCCAAAGGGTTGTTTTCAAGCTGAGGGAAGGTTTGGGCTTACCGGCTAACAAGAGGTCTTTTTCAAACTAATTTGCCGGGAAAGAAAATTCTCATTCCAAAGAGATATCAACAGACACAGAAAGAGATCTCAATCCTGCAGTTGGCGAAGCAGAAGTCCCATAAGCACCCACGTCTGAAGAAGCAAATGATCTCGCCTTAGGGAAGCATACACACCTACTGCGAATTAGAGAGACCTGACCTACATTCATTAATCATCTCGTAGGAATTTCCCTTCTCAAGGTAGGTCAAAAGAGCAAGCCGATGAAAGGGAATCTTCAATCGAGGCTTAGATTCCATTATCTTATGTTCAGTTATAGAGGCTCATCTTTCATTGATAGGAATGCAGGTAAAATACCCGCACTTGGCATTCCATACTTTTTTGCACAAGAGTCTAAATTATCCGCCGATCCCGGGGATAGGAACAGTCAGATGAGACCCGCTAGTTGGGTTCAATACCGATGAAAGAGGGATCATTAGGAACAAAGTGTGGCGAATCAAAAGGAATGAGCTACCTTTGATACGGACGGATTATCCCCCACCGATGAAAAAGAAAGAATAGGCTAATATAGAGGGACAGGCTAAAACTCCGCTGCTCCCCCCAGAGGTTCATCATGCAGAAAGATGCAACAAGAAGGCAGGAGGCGACCGGAGGGAGGAATGGAAAGAACGAAAGCGACTGGATTGACCAGCGCAACTACCCCTCTAACGAGTGACATCAAAAGTCGAATCTTGTATGAAACCCCGTCTTTTTGGCATAAATCGATTTTCCGTTCATAAGAGGTCAATCTGAATGATCAGAGTTTAGAAACCCCGTCTTTTTGGCATAAAAAGCTTTTCCCCTCGGGCAAGCAACATGAAAAGTAGCATTCTTTATAAAACCCCGTCTTTTTGGCATAAAGTGCTTTTCCACTCATAAGAGTTCAATCATCACGAGAAGGTTTTAGAAAACCCGGGATTTTCGCTTAAAGACCTTTTCCACTCATAAGAGTTCAATCAATTAGCATTGCCTTTATGAAAGCCCGTATTTCTCGCTTAAAAAAGCTCTTTAAGCAATCACAAAGAAGAAAGCCGAAGGCGAGGGGCGGCAGCGGTCGGTCCCGGGATGTAGCGTAGTAAACTATTCATTTATTGATACCGAAAGGTCAAGGGAACTTTCAGCATAGGGGATAAACTACAGATTTAAGCTAGAAGACTCAGCAGAGAAAGAAAGAAGGTAGCGGAACCAGGCTTGAGACCTTCAAAAGCTTCAGCCGTAGATACAAACCCCTTACTTACTACTGACCCCTAACCCTTCGAACTGAAACAGAGGACTAACAACTACTTACTTGTCCGAAACCTAGGTGCTTATACTATACCTTCGGCATGAAACAACTCTTGCTATGGGGAAGCTAACTCGGGACTTGATTGAACGGAATTCGCTTGAGCAACAGATACAAACGAGTTACTACTTGACCCGGCTCCTAAACCTTCGAACTGAAGCGTCATCCCAGGGGAGGGAACCAGTTACAACCGGGGCCGTAATGAAACTTTCATGAACACCCGCTCGGAAACAGGGAATTAGAAAGCATATAAGGAAGGAAGAGGCAGACAGTAGCTCCAACAAACGGACGAGACTCCGAGAAATCTCTAGTATCTAGAGACAAAGGGACCAAGGAAACAAAAGACTAGAAGATGGAGATAGAGGCTCTAGACTAGAAAGCAAAGAAGAAAGACCCTCAGGTATTAGACGTCCCTTGCTTCTCTATAAACAGAGGAAAGGCAAAAGCAGGTACTTACTCAAAGAAGAGGGAAGCTACTTACTCATAAGAGGGAACAAAGAACGAGAGCAGCATCGGACGGGGAATGAAAACAACAAAGAAGAAACCATAGATAGGGAGGGAGCTTGCTGTACAGGGATTACACTTAGTAGCCTTTCCTTTCGTCAGGTAAGGATACAGTAAAGACAGCTATCAGAGCAGGGGCGAAACTCACGATTCGAGCTAGAAGAGACACTAAGGAAGACAAAGAAAGACCGGTACTAGGACGAGAGGTCCTCAACTCAAAGGGTATTAGCTGATAGCTACAGACAGCATTGAGTCTAGCTACAGAACGGAGTGAGGAAGAAGAGTTACTAGCTCTTAGTTCAAGGCTCAGAGATAACAGCTCTAAAGGTTATCTCCTAGTATGAGATAAAGGAAAGAAAGAGAAAAAAAGTCGTTAAAAGGAGCCATCAGGAGAGGAGAGAAAACAAAGATTGGAGAGAAAGGAGAAGCGAAATAATAGAGGTACCAGACCAAGGGATTGAGGCCTAAGGGCCTTAGCGCAAGGGGTCTTAGGAGATACAGCAGCTAGCTACAACGTATTGAGGAGGAAAGGAACGTTACCCATCGGGCCTGCGGCTGTACCACTCGGGGGGAGAGCTAACAAAGACTAGGGAATAGGGCCAATAGCTACCGGATCATATCCTTGCACCGACATCCTAGCTTACTTGGATCAGAGCTCCCTAGCTGACTGATATAATAGCGAACAGTTCATAGCTCTAAAGGCGCGTTTTAGCCCAGGATGATAGCCACCATCAAGGAATCATATAAGAACTTGAGCTCCCCCCAGGGGGGATAAAGAAGAGAAGAGGGATTAAAGGAATAGCCCCTGGCTGCCATAGCTACCAAAGCGACTAGCGAAAGGCTCAGAGCTCGAACTCATAGAAACTAGCTTACTAGCCGGCTAGCTCAGAGCTTACTTAGGGGATGGAAAAGCAAGAGAAGCACAGGAGATTAAACAAACGGACCATAGACCGATAAACGAGGTCCTACCATAGGTCGATACTCCGATCAGTATCGTCCGCAGAAACCATAGAACTATATTAAGGGCTCCATAAGAGGGTGGTCGTAGATCAGAAAGAAGAATCGAGCGGACGTTACTCCGAAAAAGTCCATTACTAGAGCTAAAGAGAAAGAAACAAGAAAAACTACAAATGTGACTACTCGGATTCCTAGATACGGACCGGCAGAGACCTTAGGGATTCTGAGGGAAAGTAAGAGGAGTTAAAGGAACAGCTCCTAGCTACTAGAGCCAATAGATGAGAGCTCAAAGCTCTAACTCATAGCTGCAAGGGAAGGAACTCTTATATTAGATATACTTGCTTAGCCCTTCGACCTTAGGTCTTCCGCAGCTCTAGACGAAGCT
>JAESVK010000205.1:596543-607233 GCA_017140935.1 Hamamelis virginiana | reverse complement strand
AAGTTAAACATATCAAGTTCATGATTTATGGCTATCAAATAACAAAGTTCAAGTATAATCCACTAATAATTAGTCGAAAAGACTCAATAAATGCATTGATTGCAGAGCAATCAAAGTTCTTGACTACTTTTGTTTATGGTTTGATATAAACTCTAAACAGTTTCATGAGTACAATCAGATACATATTTATCAAACTAGCTTGGTGCATGTTGAACATCCTTTCATGATATAATCTGCACTATCTTACCTGCTCTCGAACAGCACACATCGCTTGAGAAACTTCTGATTTTATATATAAATCGTGTATCTTCATGCATGGTGATATCCTAAGCTGGCTTTGACAGCCACTCTACATTGTATATCGAGGCCTGCCACTGCCATATTTAAATATTGGAAAGTCCCCTTGCAAGGTTAGACCTGTATACATGGGTCACGTCTGTTATTAAGGTCATATCTTTCGTACCTTTACTGACGAATTTTTGGGCCCAAAAAAAAATTATATCTACTGTCACACTACACTGTTGCTATATCAAGTATTTTAAAAAAAATAATAATAAAGCAATAGAAAGCACTTTGAAAAACGTGCCCCGCCGCTACGCATTTGTAAAAGCATTCGGATAGCCTTCGTTGCACTGACCGACTCATATTCTCATTATGGAAAGGCAAGCAAAAATAGATAGATTTTTTGTGCCACATTTATACAAATTGACTTTCTATGGAAATCAAATTTTGCCATTAAAAAATTGGGTCCGTTGCACATGGCTACACAAAGCTTACCTTGACTGGTTTGCCAAAAGTTGCACACCTTTTATTGGTTTGATGAATGAGAATCTGCCATTTCTACTTTTTGCAAAGTCAGAATCCTTTTATAAATTGGGGTAGACAATACATTTGCCATTAAAGAGGGGGCCCACACCTTTGTACTTTGGTAAAACACATTTATTTTGTCCAGCCACGTTTTGGCACACACGTTTACATCTTGAGCAAACCTTCAGCAATTTGAAAGCGTACAACTGACACATCGTCTGCATCCAACTCATGCGGTTTTTCGTAATTCGTGTTTACACTTGCACCTTTTCATGACAAACGTGATTTTTTATCAAAATCTCTTAATATTATTTAAATTTTGTTAAAATTGCTGCTCCACCGAGCACCTCACATTTGGTGACACTCTTTACAAGTCTGATCTTACAGCTATTTCTTGAGATAATTGATATACATGTCAGTGCATAGGACACCTAGCCTATTATACGGCATCCATACAAAGTTAAACACGTTTTGCCCATGAATGCAAAATTAAATGCGTGTGACAGACTTACTTTTTTTATTTGAGCATCCGGCCAATGCAGTTTTTCGAAATTCGTGCACCTATTTGCACAAATCTTTCCGTTTTTCGACAAAATTAGTTAGTTTTGCTCACAGGCTGTGCTGCCCCTCCTTTCTATTGTGAGGCCCGAGCTCAACACCTTTTTGTGTCTATTTCACATCACACTTCGCCACGAAATTAGATTTTCATGAGAAACGTGCTGAGTACTCATACATGCAGAACATCTCATATTCTGTAAAAATTGCATATATAGATTTCATATGCAGATTACTCTATAGCAGCTCCATCGCTGCGGAGATCAGCTCGGTGCAGCCCCCCACTGCAGGCCCAAGCTTTGTAGCAGCTCCATCGCTGCGAAGACCATCTCCGTGCAGCTCCACCATAGCGAGCTTTAACTCTACAGCAGCTCCGTGCAGTTCCACCATAGCGAACTTTAACTCTGTAGCAGCTCCTTCGCTGCGGATATCAGTTCCGAGCAGCTCCCCCGTTGCGAGCCTTAAACTCTGTAGCAGCTCCTTTGTTAAGACGATCGGCTCCGTCCAGCTCCCTCGCTGCAGGCCCCTCTCTATAGCAGCTCCATCCCTGAGAAAATCAACTCCGCGCCAGCTTTACTGCCGCGGGAATTCGCTCCTCCTCAAATTTTCTAGCAACTCCGTCACATATAGGACAAGCCCGAACATATCAAGAGATATCAAAACCAACTAGGGGCAATTACTTCGCTAAACACCAAACGTTTCGGCCCTCACCAGCTTTCATCTGTCAAGCGCCAAAACGGGGGGCATGGGGGATAGCCCAACCACATTCGACAAGATGGTTTGGAGTATTATTAATCTAAGTAAACTGACATTTAGATTCTTATAAGCTCCATTATTCATTGTTTTTCTGCTATTTATCTTGCCTTGGACGAAATCACTTGCTAAACCCCATACAGGCACACAAAATAAATAGCAGGCAACCGAAAAATAGTTCCTCCGCTGCGGACACAAGTTCTGCAGCGGTTCCATCAGCTCTGTGCAGCTCCTTCACTGCCAACACCAGCTTTGTAGCAGCTCCATCATTGCAGATATCAGCTCCGTGCAGCTCCTTCGCTGCCAACACCAGCTTTGTAGCAGCTCCATCACTGCAGATATCAGCTCCGTGCAGCTCCTTCGCTGCCAACACCAGCTTTGTAGCAGCTCCATCATTGCAGATACCAGCTTTATAGTAGCTCCATCACTGCAAATATCAGCTCCGTGCAGTTCCTTCGCTGCCAACACCAGCTTTGTAGCAGCTCCATCACTGCAGATACGAGCTTTGTAGCAGCTCCATCACTGCAGATATCAGCTCCATGCAGCTCCTTCGCTGCCAACACCAGCTTTGTAGCAGCTCCATCACTGCATATATCAGCTCCATGCAGCTCATTCGCTGCCAACACCAGCTTTGTAGCAGCACCATCCCTGCAGATATCAGCTTCGTGCAGCTCCCTCGCTACGGACACCAGCTCCGCGCAGCTCCCTTGTTGCGGACATCAACTTTGTAAATAGTTCTAATAGCTCCGCCAAACAGCTAAATCAGCTCAACACAGCTCACGAAGGGCATCCTTTACCCATTTTGAGGACTCTCATTTTGGCCCCTAGCAGCTACTCCCAACAAGTAGCAACTATTAATCCGAATCAGGCATCTATTTTGCTAACTTAGGAGATAGATTCCTTGAGAATAATACAAGGCATTCCCTCTCTTTACTGAGAGTGATAGATTCCTTGTTGTACACTCATATGTCCCCATGACAGGTCTACTAGGGCCAATGAGTACATACACAAATTCCATGGTTAGGATATGTACATTGTACTATCAAACCCTAATATCCCTAACACAAGACATCTATGGTGCCTCAGGTCTAAGGATCACTTGCATCATTGTAACCCTGAGTTGTTGTTTGACATGTAAGTAAAACTCCATTCAACAAACTCAATCAATTATCACATTCAGTGTACTTGTTCTCAAACAAGCACCCACAGGTTTGTCCTAGTGTCATTACACAAATGACTTGAGACTAGTCATTCTCCATATTGAGCAGACATAACATGTGCTAGTCTATCCAGATTATTAATACCCAATAAATAATCCTATGACTAGGAATATTTAAGAAAGAAATCTTTAACAATATAAGTCTCCTAATCTCAACTCTTGAGATCTTATATTGACATTCCTTCTAAGGACTTACCATGAATATAATAACAGAAGAATACATGATAATCAAAAGCCCATATTATTAATGAATAATAATAATACATGAATCAACTTTATGTCCTAAATTACACCAGTGTGATTGGCTATTAGGGCATATTACTAACAATCTCCCACTTGCACTAAAGCCAATCGCCCATGTATCTCATACCCATCTTCCCAAGATGTCGATCAAGGCTCTGAAGAGTCAGTGCCTTAGTGAATGGGTCTGCTACGTTATCCGCAGATGCGATCTTCTGAATGCAGATATCACCTCTAACAATAATCTCTCTGATTATGTGATATCGCCGCTCGATGTGTTTGGACTTCTGATGAGACCTTGGTTCCTTTGCTTGCGCAATAGCTCCATTGTTGTCACAATAAAAAGATATAGGTGACTCAATGGTAGGAACAACACCAAGTTTAGAGACGAACTTCCTAATCCAAACAGCTTCCTTGGCAGCTTCAGATGCTGCAATGTACTCAGCCTCAGTAGTGGAATCCGTTGTAGTACTTTGCTTACAGCTCTTCCAACTAACTACTCCACTATTTAAGGTGAAGATATATCCAGAATTAGATTTTTTATCATCAATATCTAATTGAAAATCTGAATCAGTATAACCATCAACAGTTAGCTCTCCTCCTCCATAGACAAGAATTAAATCCTTAGTCGTTCTTAAGTACTTAAGGATATTCTTGACTGCAATCCAGTGTTCTGAACCTGGATTAGATTGATATTTACTAGTCACACTCACAGCATGACTGATATCAAGTCGTGTACATAGCATAGCATACATAAGACTTCCAATAGCCGAAGCATATGGAATCTTACTCATGCTATCTCTTTCCTCTGGTGTCTTGGGGCTCATGCCCCTGGAAAGATGATTTCCATGTCTGAAAGGAATTAAACCTCTCTTGGAATTCTCCATGTTGAACATTTTCAACACTTTATCTATGTGCATGGATTGGAAGAGTCCAAGCAACCTTCTAGATCTATCTCTATAGACCTTTATACCTAGTATATAGGATGTTTCTCCCAAATCCTTCATGGAAAAGTTTTGTGAAAGCCAAAGCTTGACTGTTGATAACATTCCTATATCATTCCCAATGAGTAGAATATCATCAACATATAAAATAAGAAAAGAAATTGCACTCCCATTAACCTTCTTGTACACACAAGGTTCATCCATGTTTTGAAGAAATCCAAACGATTTGATTGCTTCATTAAACCGGATGTTCCAACTTCTAGAAGCTTGTTTAAGTCCATAAATGGACTTCTGTAGCTTGCACACTTTGTGGTCATCACCACTAGATGTAAAGCCTTCAGGCTGCTCCATATAAATGTCTTCCTCAATGTTTCCATTAAGGCAAGCAGTCTTTACATCCATCTGCCATATTTCATAGTCATGGTGTGCAGCTATAGATAACAAGATCTGAATGGATTTTAGCATAGCTACTGGCGAAAAGGTTTCTTCATAATCAACACCTTGTCTTTGTTTGTAACATTTTGCCACTAGTCTTGCCTTATAGGTCTCTACCTTTCCATCCGAGCCTATCTTCCTTTTGTAGATCCATTTGCAGCCAATAGGTACTATACCTTGTGGTGGATCTACTAAAGTCCAGACTTGGTTGGAATACATAGAATCCATTTTGGATTTCATGGCTTCTTGCCATCTTCTAGAATCGATGTCTAACATCGCCTCTTCATAGTTATTAGGATCATCTGGGTGTTCATTATCACCTAGGAACAATTCCTTATCCTCCTCATGAAGATAGCCATATCTTTGAGGTGGTGCAGATATCCTAGTGGATCTACGAACAGGTTGTGTATCTTCAGGTACTGTCTCAACAGGGACAGGGTCTGTCTCAACAGGGACAGGTGGTGAGTCAGGATATGTTTGTGGCTCGTCAGAAATTTCTGAAATCTCTTCAAGTTCTATCTTTCTACCATTGCCTCCTTCTTGAATAAACTTTTTTTCAAGAAAAGTGGCAAACTTACTAACAAACACTTTCTGTTCATTAGGTTGATAGAAGTAATATCCCAATGATTCTTTGGGATAACCCACAAACAAACATTTTTCTGATCTTGATTCAAGTTTATCCACATTATGTTTCTTAACATATGCTGGACAACCCTAAACCTTAAGATGATTAAGGCTTGGTTTCTTCCCATGCCATATCTCATATGGGGTTTTGGGGACAGACTTGGTAGGAACCCTATTTAATAAATATGCAGCAGTTTCAAGGGCATATCCCCAAAAGGAGATAGGTAAGTTAATATAACTCATCATGGATCGAACCATATCTAATAAAGTTCGATTCCTTCTCTCAGATACACCATTTAACTGTGGTGTTCTAGGAGGAGTTAACTATGATAGAATGTCAGGCAGCTTGAGATGATCCAAGAACTCAGTAGTTAAGTATTCACCTCCTCGATCTGATCGAAGAGCTTTAATACTCTTGCCAATTTGTTTTTCTACTTCATATCTGAATTCTTTGAACTTTTCAAAAGCTTCAGATTTGTACTTCATTAAGTACACATATCCTTTACGTGAATGATCATCAGTAAAGGTAATGAAATAAGAAAAACCTCCTCTAGCTACTTTGCTCATTGGTCCACATACATCACTATGTATTAAACCCAGTATATCTGCAGCCCTTTCACTGTGACCAGTAAAGGGTGACTTGGTTATTTTACCCATGAGACAAGATTCACAAGTTGGATAGGGTACGAATACTAATGAACCCAATTATCCATCCTTAACCAACTTGTTAATCCTATCTTCACTAATATGACCTAGTCTCAAATGCCACATATATGTTGGAATTTCATCATCTCTAGATCTCTTAAGATTTCTTACATTATTATCATTTTGCTCTATGTAATTAACATTACCATTAATATTTAAGAAGTAAAGACCATATAAATAAATGCCAGTAGCTACTAAATCATTATTTAGAGAAATAGAACAAATGTTTTTCCCAAAAACAATATTATAACCAGTTCTACATAATGTAGAAATAGAAATAATGTTCCTTATTATCTTTGGCATAAATAAACAATCAGCTAATTCTAAAATATCTCCGGATGGTAATGTCAAGAAGCAAGTCCCCATAGCTAATGCAGCAACTCTTGCTCCATTTCCCACTCGAATGGTAACTTCTCCTTTACTCAGCCTTCTGCTTCTCTTTAGATCCTGCATAGAGTTACAAATGTGTGAACTTGCACCAGAATCTAAAACCCAAGTAGAGGCAGAACTAACAGATAAGTTAGTTTCAATAAATAGAGCATCAGTCATACCTTCTGAAGGTTGGTTCTTTATGGAAGCCAGGTACTCCCTGCAGTTCCTCTTCCAATGCCCAGTCTTGCAACAATGGAAGCATTTTCCTTTTGAATTGGTCTTATCATATTTGCCCTTGCCTTTCAGAACCCCTCCCTTAGCTTTTAGATTGTTCTTCTCCCCCTTCTTCTTGTTATCCTTGCCCTTAGGCTTAGATTTAGAAGAAGTAGAATCCCCATCTATAGCCATGACGGTTCCTTTGCCTTTCTTCATGGTTTCCTCAGCAGTAATAAGTAATTTTAATAAATCAGAGAGAGAGTTCTCCAAGTTATTCATATGGTAGTTCATAACTACATTACCAAAGGAGTCAAGAAGAGATTGCAATATAATATCAGTGGAGAAATCTGCATCTAAAATGATATCCAGCTTCGCAAGCTGCTCAATATGACCGATCATCTTAAGCACACGATCATTAACAGAAGTCCCATCTTACATCTTGGAACGAAAGAGATCTTTGGCGGCTTGATACTTTGCCAAACAACTCTGTTCACCATACAACTCTTGCAGATGAATCAGAATTGCTTTAGCACTATCCATTGTGTCATGTTGCTTCTGAAGCTCATTGGTCATTGATGCTAGCATGTAGCATCTAACTTGCATGTCATCCTCCCGCCACTTTCTAAAAGTGTCTCTTTCTTCCTCTGATGCACCATCAGGAAGGAATGTTGGCATAGGTTCATCAAGCACATAGGCAATCTTATCGGAATTGAGAACTATTCTCAAATTCCTCAGCTAATCCATAAAATTAGGTCCAGTCAGTCTGTTGCTATCAAGAATTCTGGTTAAGGGATTAAGGTGAGCCATTGGTGATCTACAAATAAAAACAAAAAATCAGTTGATTCAAATATATGACCATTATTACTGGGTCTTAAGTATAATGGTACCTCCCACTATTTCATCAAATCCCATACTCCCTCAGAATAGGATTTGGGAATTTATCTAATAAATTCCTAGTGGGGATTGGAGTCCCATTGTGAATTAATGGTACCTCACATAATAGTTTCTTAGTCCATTAATTCCTAATGAGTAGATGACTCTTCATCTAATGCTTCTTAAGCAAGTCTCAATCATCCTTTTGCATTTAGTTTTAATAAATCTCACATAATAGTTTCTTGACTTATTCAAACTAATTAAGTCATACCCATCATTCCTTATAAGTATGGTTAAACTAATATAAACCTCACATAATAGTTTCTTGGTCTATATTAGTTTGTCATCTCATAATATCTCATATTTAAATAGGTTAATTAGAATCCAAATGTGTGAATAATCCCCTACATATCTGCAGCCATCATATCCAAACAAGGAGTTCTAATTAATCTACAATGATGGAAGGCTAGGATAGAATATTCTTAATATTCCTTTATAATAACTTAATATTAATCTTTGAGGGGATTTAAGGTCTCATTATATTAAATTAAACATGCATCACATACATAAATATGTTATTATTATTTTTAGTCTTATAAATGTAATAGTAGAAGCTCCCACTATCTCTTTTAAAACGTTTAACTTTTAAAGTCATGAGTAGCGAGGAGTCTCATGTATTACATTTAATCCATAGACATGAAATAATAATTAACATAGTGAGCCTTTAACATTCATCACATAAATAGGCTCTTGAATTGATTATGGACTTTATTTAAGGCTATAGGGAGGTAATATGGTGATCGCAAAATAAATGGAAAAGCCCTAAACATGCATCTATGAAGTCTTCCATAAGCTCCATAGTCCTCCATGCTCCTTTTGTGCCTCTCCATGCTCCAAGCCTCCATTCTTGATAATTACATTTAAATAAAAAGAATACATAGAGTGAAGAGGCATGCAAGCCCCATTTAAATTTACAATTACCAAAGAGGCATGCAAGCCCCAATTAAATTACAACCCATTTAAATAAATAAATAACAGCCCCTAAATCACATCCATATGCGGCCAATCACATCCAATTAGTTTGGTATTAAGTCCATAATCAACCCATTTTAACAATCACATTGATAAATAATCATATTGCAAGAATATAAGGCATAAGCAAGGTATATATATGGTAATTAATATTAACCAATAAACCTTAAAATATTCATCTCATGAATATTATATTGTTTTAATCACATTAAAACAGTGGCATCATCATTTTAAATCTTATTTAAAATTCAAACAACTTTGAAAAATCAAAATAGAAAACTATTATAGTCAAGAGACTAAAATAGAAACCTAATTTGATTAAATCATCAAAATTAATTTTTAATCATCCCCTACTGTTTTAAACTCTTTAAAACATGTTTTTATCAATAATAAAACCATGGGAATATCAAAATTAATATTTGACAAAATTGAAATAGGAAACAAGTTCTAAACTTTTGCCTAAAACAATTTCTGGGTTACCAGAACTTTGGGTTTTATGAACAGCCCTTAAAGAGGCTTTCATGACCACTTTAGGGTTTTAATAACAACCTTATTAAGTCCCTAAAACAGTGGTAACATGGGGCTAATTAATTCAAAACACTAAGTATTAAAAAGATTACAATTTTTCAACATATTGAAAAATTCCAGCACATATGATAATAGGCTAGTCAATCCCAAAAAACTTAGTGTGAACATATATGAACGATTTTTCATGAAAGAACTATTCTAACATGATTAACAATCAATATATTAATGAATTGAAGCATGATGGCTCAAAGAAAATCATTCGAAAACGTTTTTCAATATTCATTTTGAAAACACAGTGTTGCTGGAAAATACTGGGCAGCAACTTGTATCAACTTTAAAATTTTATTTGAGCCATCAAATCATCTCCAAAATTCATGAAATTAAATATGCAAGATGTTTATACAATGTAATAAACATCTATGGTCATGGATCATCCAAAACCAGCCCCTATTGTTTCAGATTTAACAAAACCTGAAAACCCATTTTCTACAAAACCCAGTTTTTGAAAAAACTAGTAGTCACCATTCTCTCTCTTGGGGATTTCGACAACCCCTTTATTTATTTTGATTATCATGTTTCTCAAACATGTTTATTATGATGTTAAATTAAAATAACATGACAATAAAGAACTATAATCAACTCTTGATTAAAATCAAAATAAAACAAAGAGAGAAGAGACGAAGAAAACCAAAACCATAGTAGCCTTCAAGATGGCCGTACCAAGGTTAGGGTTTGGGATTATAAATCCCAGCCACTTAGGTTTAAACAATATTAAATCCACCATAGAATAGCTTATACAATACCAAATCATGACTGGCTCTGATACCACTGAAAGTATCCATGGAAATATGCGGAATAAAACTTTTTCTCCATGGAATATGAACCAAGATTTCATGATCAATTATATAAGCTATAAATAGAACTTAAAATAATGTAAATAACTTACATTGAAAGCCTTAAGAGTAGGATTAATGAAAGGTGCAGCCCCTAACTTGAGAGCCTCCAAGAGTAATCCACACTAGTTGCAAGCTTCAAGAGATGAGAGAGAGAGAGAGAGGGAGAGGAGATGGCTAGTGATTTTCACAAAACACTTTTTGATCTAATCTCTCATGCATGGCCGGCCCCCTTATGTGTCTATCTATATGATGAGTGCTAGCTCTCTTATTAGATAGATGATTATCATATTTCAAATTTGAAATAATTCAAATTCAAAATATAAATGCAATGATAGATAATTTGTCATCTTATCTATAATTTGAAACCATTTCAAATTTAAATTTCAACTAACTTGAAATTCAATTAACTATTTGAAATCTTTAATTATATTGCCATCTCATGACAATTTCAAATTTCAAATTTCAAATTTCAAATTTCAAATTTCAAATTT
>JAESVK010000205.1:572993-596533 GCA_017140935.1 Hamamelis virginiana | reverse complement strand
TCAAATTTCAAATTTCAAATTTCAAATTTCAAATTTCAAATTTCAAAAACTTGAAATTCTAGTTAATTAATATTTGCATATTATTCTCTCTTTTTCTTTAAATGAAGCTACCAACTATATGTGTGTGACCTCTTAGGTTCACAACAACCTAGTAGTAGGAATTAGGATAATAAATTATCCTTCAAATAAAACTACTTTTATTTAAGGTTCAAATTAGAACTCTTCTAATTTCCTTTTGAGAAATCAATTTCTCTTTGGCTTCTACTAGTCTTGAGTGACATCTAGCAATATGTCAAGACACACCCTAGGTTGTGTGAAGGTTAATCATAACACAGTGAACCCTTCAGTTACAATTAAGATACAATTCAATCCTTCCATCAAACAATGCCTTAGTTAAATTACTTGGGTATTGGATAATATGTCAAACCCTAATTTAACATTTTGTATGTGATTCTCAAAATATAAATTCAACCTTGGGATACTCAAGAAATAGTTTTCTTATTCCCAACTGCTTTGGCCAAAGACTTATATGAATTATATCTTTGAGAATAATACGAGGCATTCCCTCTCTTTACTGAGAGTGATAGATTCCTTGTTGTACACTCATATGTCCCCATGACAGGTCTACTAGGGCCAATGAGTACATACACAAATTTCATGGTTAGGATATGTACATTGTACTATCAAACCCTAATATCCCTAACACAGGACATCTATGGTGCCTCAGGTCTAAGGATCACTTGCATCATTGTAACCCTGAGTTGTTGTTTGACATGTAAGTAAAACTTCATTCAACAAACTCAATCAATGATCACATTCAGTGTACTTGTTCTCAAACAAGCACCCACAGGTTTGTCCTAGTGTCATTACACAAATGACTTGAGACTAGTCATTCTCCATATTGAGCAGACATAACCTGTGCTAGTCTATCCGGATTATTAATGCCCAATAAATAATCCTATGACTAGGAATATTTAAGAAAGAAATCTTTAACAATATAAGTCTCCTAATCTCAACTCTTGAGATCTTATATTGATATTCCTTCTAAGGACTTACCATGAATATAATAACAGAAGAATACACGATAATCAAAAGCCCATATTATTAATGAATAATAATAATACATGAATCAACTTTATGTCCTAAATTACACCAGTGTGATTGGCTATTAGGGCATATTACTAACACTACTGCGCCTCGATACGGCACCCTCTATACCCCATCAAGCAAGCACGATATCTGGCAGAAGGCATCTACAATGCTCACTAGGTAAGACATATGTTTTTCAGGTACAGTTTTCATCAACTACGAACAAATTGGAACCAATTCATTTGCACCTACTGAGAGATTTGCCGAACAGCTATGTCCCAGCTCATTTATATCTTAAATCATTTCCACCACACTTGGTGACAACTCTGCAAACATTTTGGCCCTCACAAGCTTTCATCTATCAAGCGCCAAAACGGGGGGCATTGGGAATAGCCCAACCAGACTCAACAAAATGGTTCGACCATACAAAATAAGTATTGGAAATCAGCTTTGTGCAGCTCCACCCCAATGGAAATCAGTTTCGAGCACCTCCGCCAGCTCTGTAACAGCTCCACCGCAATGGAAATCAGCTTCGTGCAGCTCTGCCAAAAAGCTAAAAGTTAGCTCACAGCTCCGCCAAATATAGCATCGCTCGCCACCAACGTATATGGCACCGCTCGCTACGAATGTATATGGCATCGCTCGCCACCAATGTATATTACAGCGCTCGCCACCAACGTATATGGCATCGGGGGCATCTCTATTCTCTAAAGGACCATCTATTCTAAAGAAATCACTACAAATGCCTGGCTGAAGCCATCTATTCTGCTAAGTAAGGAATCATTATACTATCCGTCTGGGGGCATCTCCAACCATTAAAGCACATAGCTCCATCACGCCTAATGAGAGCTTTGCCAAACAGCTATGTTTCGGCTCGCCTATATCTTGATTCAGCTATGTCGCAGCTCGCCTATATCTTGATTCAGCTATATCTCGGCTCGCCTATATCTTAATTCAGCTATGTCTCGGCTCGCCTATATATTAATTAAGCTATATCTCAGCTCGCTTATATCTTAATTCAGCTATGTCTCGGCTCGCCTATATATTAATTAAGCTATGCATCGGCTCGCCTATATCTTAATTCAGCTATGACTCAGCTCGCTTATATATTGATTCAGCTATGTATCAGCTCGCTTATATCTTGATCCAGCTATGTCTCAGCTCGCCTATGTATTGATTCAGCTATGTATCAGCTCGCCTATATATTTCAACTATGTCTCAGCTCGCCTATATCTTGATTCAGCTATATATCAGCTCGCCTATATATTTCAGCTATGTCTCGGCTCGCCTATATCTTGATTCAGCTATGTATCGGCTAGCCCATATATTTCAGCTATATCTCGGCTCGCTTCACCTATATATTTCAGCTATGTTTCAGCTCGCCTATGTCTTGATTCAGCTATGTGTCGGCTCGCCTATATCTCGATTCAGCTACGTTTCAGCTCGCCTGTACCTTGATTCAATTATATATCAGCTCAGCTATATCGTTATTCAAATCAGCCACACCTGGCTGTAATTCCATTATTTTTGGATCAGCTCAATCTTATATATATGATGCTCTAACGCACTTGGAAACAACTCGGGGTTCTCCACTTATTTTTCCCTCTCCAATCGCGTAGCTCTTGAAAAAGAAAAAATGGGGGCAATGTGGGAGCCCAAAATTACACACACACCCGATTACACGAAAAAGGCTTCGCAAGGCTGACGCATGGTCACTCCCCATCCATTTTCCACCGCCTCAGCACCTTTACTTGTGCACCACTCAAGGGATAAGGCCCCCTTCTCCCAATAAAGCTTTGTCAGACAGGCTTTATTGGGAAGACCAAGCCTTTAAGGTTAGGGGACAAGGATGGCTCGCTGGCTAAACCGCCTCAACGGGATATTTCACAAATATCCCACCTATTTAAGGAGGTCTCCTCCACAATACCAAGGTACGCTCACTCAAGCCAGCTCCTCTCATTTCATATACAACCATACCTTATACTAACTTTGGCATCGGAGGGTCTTTGGCAGGCCCCACACCGGGGTTCAGCTCCGCATTCAGCTCCCTAACTCAGAATCCAGCTCCACAACCGCTGGCCCGACAGATTCAGCCACATAGATGAAGGAATAGAGGAAGGGAACATATCAAATATCATTTATAAGGGTGGTGCAAGCTTACTGAAAGTTTGGTCCCCAACACTAACTTTGGCATCGGAGAGTCTTTGGCAGGCTCCACACCGGTGCTTAGCTCCGCATTCAACTCACCAACTCAGAATCCAGCTCCACCTCCACAGGTTCGACAAGTCCAGCCATGTAGATGAAGGAATAGTGGAAGGAGACACATCAAATACCATTTATAAAGGTGGTGCTATCTTACCGAAAGTCTGGTTCACCACAATTATTATTATTATTATTATTATTATTATATATTTGTCTTTCAAGAACTATATCGGTTGAATAATTGCATTGACGAGAACCCAATTCGACCACATCCACAAAATTTCCACTTGGTAGCATCCCATCAAAGTCCTAGTCCCAAACAATACGGCACGCGTCTATGATTTGGATTGCACTGATCCATCTCTGCTAGACTGCTAATTGGCCTAACCTTCCTTTTTTCTATCCAAGTCGTAGTCTTCACTATGATTAATTATGAAAGCTATAGTTCGGACCCTCCATTGACACAATTGAGTTGTGCTGTGCAGTGATAAGCCAAATCATGAGGGTGGGTATATATTCAAAGCTTAATTGTTTTAAGTTATATATAAATACCGAAAATATGGAAGTAAGGGCACATAGTGTACGCCGCCTCTCTTATTGTATATATACATACCGTGTATATATATATATATATATATATATATATATATATATATATATAGAATCCTGATACTATGAGGATTTTCTAATATAAGGACTTGGTCTTTTCGCCAATGTAAAATGGGTATTTTAAAAAAATGACCGTTGGATTTAATATTTTTCCTATGTATGACAGGCATGCCAAAAATTACTCACTGATTTTTTAAATACAAATTGTGAAAAATTAAATACATATATAATGATTAACAGTCTGTATTTCAGAAACCGGTGGTTCGATTACTGTGATTTTTGGCATGCTTATTATACATAAGAAGAATATTAAATTCAACTGTCAGTTTTTCAAAATACCTATTTTACATTGTCCAAAAGGCTAAGTCCTCATATAAGGAAGTCCTCACAGGAACGGGACTCTCTCTCTCTCTCTCTCTCTCTCTCTCTCTCTCTCTATATATATATATATATATATATATATATATATATATATATATATATATATATATATATATATATATATATATATATATATATATATGATTAAGTTAGCATATACTTATATAAGTTTATATCAGCATAAAGTTCATAAATAATTATGTGATACATATTTTTAAAAACTGACCATTGGATTATAAAATGTATTTATGCATCTCATGTACGCCAAAAATCATAATGATTTGACGGTCAGTTTTTCAGAAATGTCATTTAGAAAAACTGTGATAATTTTCAGCGGTTACATTTTTAATGGCTATATTTTGAAATTTTGACATTGGATCACCATGAATTATTTTAAATTGCTACTATGTCTATAAGCAATTAAGCATATCGATAAAATTTCATGATCCTTCTCAACATATTTTAATTTTTGTGAATTATTTTTTCTATACAGTGAATAAAATTTATAATAAATAAAATATATAGAAAAAAATCATAAAACTTTATCAACATGCTTATAGGCACATTAACAATCTAGAATAAATACTGCATAAAAATACAAGTCTAACATCATTTCTCTGTTAAAGAATCAAATGGCTAACTCAAAAAAGGATACAAAGTATCATAAATCAATCCGAATTAATGTGTAAATTCATACCATCTACTTTACTTTGATTACTATGTGAGGTACCCGTGCTACGCACGGGCTTGATATAAGAAGGTATTATCTTTCTTGAATTTATAAATAGCAAAAGGTACAGAGTTACCAATTAAAAATTTTCAAAGGTCTACTTTGTTTACCAAATGGTGTCACCTTGTTAATGTAACTTTCAGCGAAGCAAATCCCATCCTTTCCATTTTTCCCAAGATTATCATATATTTTTGTGTTGTAAAAAAAAAAAAAAGGTCATCTCAAGATTATCATAATTATAAATGTATGCCAATATTTATTTTTGTTAAATATATATATATTCGTGAAGGGGAATTGAAAAAGAGTGACTCTTAGCTTGCAAGTAAATATTTCTAATGTTATGGAACCACATCCAATAAATACGATGTAACTTACAGCATTTTGGCCAAGAACAGTGCAGAGTATAGTATAGATGAGATGGAAGAAAATTTAAGGGCCATCCATTATACAGACACTCATCCTATGTGGACAACTTTAGCATATTTTATTCTAGCTTTTTTATTTTTGGGGAAAATATATTTTGCACCCTTGTACTAAAGGCCAAAAACACTTTGTACGCCTGTACTTTAAAAGTGAACAATCAACTCCTTGCACTTTCAAACTTTGGCAGTTTAGTCATTTTCTGTTAGTTGGTCATCCATATTTTTGATGGAACAATTCTCAGATGACTATTTTTTGCATGTAAAATGACTTAAATGCCCTTGTTTTAATTTAATAAAATAAGTGACCAAATGGATGAAGCACTTAACGGTTTGACCCGACCCAAAATTTTCCACCCTTCTTGTTTATAACAGCTACTCTAGTTGAAACACCATTTTAGGGGCATGGCACCCATGAGACTATGAGAGAGTTAATCTTCTTCCTCAACTCCGGCGACTATGTGAGCTCCCCAACACCGGCGAGTGTGTGAGCACCCCAACTCCGGCGACTATGTGGCACATCATTTTGGTCAAAAGTTATTTTAAACTCATAATGAACTATATGAATCCAAAAGATAAAATATTTTTATACTTATTGTTTTGACTTAAACATCTTTTAGAAAATATTTTTGAACAAAATTGCACTTTTTGTAAAAGACTGTTTTTGAGGTTCATCACTCAAAACAGTCGACTGTTTGTTCAAGACAGTCGACTGTCTGAGTAAAACAGTCGACTGTTTGGGGCAGAAAGCTTGTTTTACGAACAAAAATCTCTAGTCGACTAACAACCCTTTCCTAGTCGACTAACCGAACCCTGAACTCAATAACGGCTAGTTTCTATCAAACCCTAATGGCTCTATTTTGCTTTAAAATGACCATTTCTTTTGAGGGGTCTATATATACTCATCTTATGAGTCTTAAACAAGCTAATGATCATACACAAACTCAAGTCTATCTAGTATTCATCATTCTTGTGTGATTTAATCATTTTGATTCATCATTATCTCTTAAGCCAATATTAGTTCTTAATCTTTGAGAGATATTAACGAGAGCTTTATTATTGTACATCATCTACTCTTTAAGGAGTTTTCTTTATTGTACACATTCTCAATTTCATCTTGTGATCTTGTGAGAGCTAAGGGTTTTGTGTAACCTTTGTGGGTGAGAATCTACCACCTTGAAAGTAGATTGTGGGTGAGTGTCTTCCACCTTTGAAAGAATGCAAATTGTAAAGGTTTCTCCACCTTGAAGGAGTGATCCTTAGTAGATTGTGGAATCCTCAAGATGGAGCTCTTGAGGCGTGGATGTAAACGGAGATCGAACCACGTTAAAACCCTTGTGTTTGAATCTCTCTAACTCTATCTCTTGCATTTCAATTCATATACTTGTTATATTAATTGTTATTCAATTTATACTTGTTGTATCAATTGTTATATTGTGATTCAAACATTGTCTTCCGCTGAATTTAATTGAACCATAATTTTTATTTGGTAATTATTTTTAAAGTTTGCAAAACCTCTATTCACCCCCCTCTAGAGGTATATACTTGGGCAACACAATTAATGTAAGTCATACGTACCAAAAATCACAATTATCCAACGGTCAGATTTTAAAATATCTCAATATTCAAAATTCTATTATTTTTTAATATCTTATTAGTATAATAAGTTTCACGGTGACATTTTCAAAAATGACCGTTGGATGAGATGTTCCGCTTATGCTAATCATGCATGCAAAAAACCACGTCGACCCAACGGTTAATTTTTAAAACATGCCAGAATTTTGCAAAATACTGTGAAATTATATTTGCTCAATTTAAACAATTTATATGTTTTCTCAAAAACTAATCGTTGAATCTATGTGATTTTTTGCATGCAAAATATGTAGACGTAGAACATCTTATCCAACGGTCGGTTTCACAAAATACAAACACCGTGTTAGGTTTTGTAAAATATGGATAAGAACCTTATGATACATGAAATTTTGAAGATGCGAGTCTCTTGAAATTAGGATTACTTAATATTATCCAAATAGATTTAATCAATCAATTGACCGTAATTAACCTATGTGTTCAATCATCAACAATATGCAGTTGAAAAGTAAAGCAAAAATATAGACACGGAGATTTAACGAGGAAAACCCTAACAGGGTAAAAAACCTCGAGAAGAATGGAAGCACTATGAAAAAGACAACTTACAAGACTCTGACACTACTAACCAACACTTGATTCCACAAGCCAAGTAGTTCACGCCGTATTTAAGTTTTTTCTCGAACGAATCCACGAACGAGCACTGTCTTCACCTAGTACCGAGCTTTACTATACGTTTTTGCAACCCACAATGTACCAACAGTACATCAACACCGTAACTGACGGCAACCACCAGAAATTCGGCAAAACCCAACCACCTTGGAAATCCACCAAGGCTAATAATGGAAAGATTTGATCCCTTGAATCTCTCTAAACAAACTGGGTATGGTTTTACAACCTCTCTAGATCAAAGATAAAATAGGGATGAAAGACATGCAACTAGAACTTAAGCATTATAGAAAAGTGTTGCACGCTATAGAGGAGGCTAAGGTTTCACAAACTATCAATCAAATAAATCTCCACCCTTCTAAACTAAGCTAAAGCAACCTATTTATAACCCTGGCAAAGTCTTCTAATTGTGTAGGAGTTGTTATAGGTCAAAACCACTCAAAATCTGCAGAAAAATAGAGTTTTTCCGAACTTCCTCGAGTTGGATCGATCCTACATTTTTTCTTGTGGACCATTCCTAGGTATATTAGGCATTCTAAACCACCTAAAGGCATATAAAACCTACGTTCTAAGTCAACTTACCATCCTATCAAAACTTTGAAAGATTTGAACAACGAATCATGCAAGCTCTGATCTCGATCTTCAAATATTCTTTAAGTAACCTTGATCTTGAGCTCTTCGATGCTAGATGGCTTGTGAAACAACCAAACGACCTAAACCAATTCAACACAACTTGTGTTTTGGAAACCGGAATTAGCCAACACATGAATAAAAAACCTAACAATACACAACTTTGATGAAACCAATATAAGTAGTTTTTCTTATGAATACATGATTCTTGCATAAGATTCTTACTCATGCTTTGTAAAATCTAACATGGGATATTTATTTTCAGAACCTGGCCGTTGGATAAAATGTTCCATGCATACACATTATGCATGCAAAAAATTGCATAGATTCGACGGTTGGATTTTGATAAAACATCTAAATGTTCTAAATTGTACAAATATAATCTCACATTTGTGTAGAAAAAAAAAAGTGGTATTTTATAAAAATTGACCGTTGGATCAACGTGATTTTTTACATGCATGACTTACATAAGCGGAACATCTTGTCCAACGGTTTTTTTTAAAATATCGCTGTTAAAATTATTATACTTAGATATTAACAAATAGTATAATTTTTATTATTGAGGTATTCTAAAATCTGACCGTTCGATCACTGTGATTTTTGATATGTAAGACTTACATAAATAGTGTATTTAATCCAACGGTCAGTTTATCAAAATACTAATTCCTTTAAGGTTTTATTAGTATTTGGAATTTTTATATGTAAATGATAAGTGCTCAAATTTTCGAAATTTAAACCCCAAAGTAAGCTTTGTTAAAGCCCTAAAGGCTTTTTAATTAGGTTAATTAGGTCATTTTAGTGCTTTTCAGTTATTTTAGAATTGTTGCAAATATTGCATAAAAGTAGCATTTTAGCTTGTTTTTATCTCTGTCTTTATTTTAGGTTAAAGTTGTATGGAATAGGTGCGCGTAATTGGTTTGCTGTTGTTTTGTATTGCAGGTAAAAATCGATGTGGAATCAAGCTGCGTGTATCATGAGATTGTCCACACAGGATTATACCCTGAGTGTCGGCAACCGACCATGATCCGTGAAAATCGGATCTTGCTTTCTCTTTTTCTCTTCACAAATAATTGATGCTTAAGAGAGTTTTCTAAGGAGAATAATGGTAGGGAGACGGAAGTAGATCCAGCCACCAGCAAAATTTTCCGTCAGTTTCTTTGATTTTCTTGAGCAAAAGCTCAATGAAAATCTGCCCTACAACCAAGAGCTCTCTAGCATCCATGGAGAACTCTCTATCGACTCCATCTGTAACTGGTTCTTCATCGGTAACTATAGATCACTGCTAATCATATTCTTTTAAGGTTAATTCTGCCAGTAATTCGTGAAAGAGTATAAGATGTATATGAGAATTCCTTCACTTGATCTCTCATCAGGTAACTATAGATTTCTACTAATTTCAGGAGTATGGGTCACTGTTTGGATCCCGTAAATATAATTTTTTTGGAGATAACTATAGATCTCTACTAATTATATTTTGGGAAGCTATTATAGTTGAATGTGCATGTCTATCTTCAACGTGCATTTCTAAGCAGTCAGTTCCATATTCTAGCACATAGACTTCAAAGATACTTTGCTGGCATGTGATAGCCAGTCAAGATACATCCCCGGCCCAAGTCTCCAAGCGATCGGTATTCCAACGAATACTCTTTGGTATAAAGAGATTTAGCCAACTTGTTCATCCCAAGACTGAGAAAGTGTGCAACTTCTTTGAAGTCTCAAAGGTTCGAGAAGATTTGGAGTTTCTAAGCTTCAAATACTGGTTTCAAAGTCCAAGATTTAAGCTGTGAAAATTCTTGTAATATTTGTATACATACCAGATATGAATTCAGTTGTTTAAAAAAAATTAATAATATTAAAAAATAATATATATATATATATTATATAATATATAAAGTAGGGGGTGGGTGAGTGAAAGAGAGTCTGGGAGAGAAAAGTGAGGGAGAGGAGAAAGTATGAGAGAAAGTGAAAAAGAAACAAGAAAGTCAAAGAAAAAAAGGAAAGGTAAGAAAAAAAAAAGTCTGGGGTGCAGAGCTTGCAGAAGTCAGTCAGGGAGGCAGACGATGTCAGAGAAAATGAAGAAAAATGAGACGATTAGGCATCTATAAAAGGGGAAGCTCGCCAAATCAAACGGGGGAGCGCGCAGTTTAGTTTTAGTTTTTCTCTGTTGTTGAATTTCATCAGGGGCACGAATAGTTAAGCAGTTTATTTTCCTTTCTTAGTTGAGTGTTGGGTTTTATCAGAAATAGTCGTAGATTATTTTATGCCACGTGCATATAAGCCTTGACTATTTTCTGCTTCCACATACTGTACTACTGTTCAGTTCAGTCAGTTAAATTTCAGAGAGAGAATTTATTTTTCAGTTTTTATTCTCAGTTTTTATTTTTAATTTCAGTATTTTTCAAATTACGCAATTTCACACAAGATGCAATCGTCCCTCTCTCCACTTGGAGAGAAGAGGTTTTTATTTTTTTTTATTTTTTAATTGTTGCTTTTAATTACGCAATTTCCATTTCAGTAGAATATCCTCTCTTTCCACTTGGAATTACGATGAGGATTTTTATTAATTTATGCTTTTAATTCTGTACTTTAAATTTCAGTAGATTATATTCCCTCTCTCCACTTGGAGAGACGTGGTTTTTCTTTATTTAAAATTATGTAATTTCAATTCCTACCTGATTGCACCATAATATTGCATACTTTTATTGCATTATTCTCATCATTTTGTGCATACTTGAGGCATTTATACTTGTAAATAGTTGTTTTTGATGTTTTGCCTTGTTTTTGTGCCTTACAGGTTAAATGCGCTAAATTGGATGCCTTTTGCATGCAAAGTGAGAGCTTCGAGTCAAGCCTTGGAAGTCTTCAAAGGTTATGGGACTTATAGAACATACTTCTAAGTGTGTCTAGATGCCACATATCAAATTTCAAAGCTAAATGCCAAGTGGTTTGGGAGATATGGGCAAATGAAGTACCAAAAAGCGACCAATCTGGATATTTTGGAAAAACTGTTTCTCCCCATATTGAATTTGACAATGAGACCGCCATGGTTGGAAAGAATACTTCTCAAGCTTCGAGTGCATATAAAGAACGTCCAAATCCGACTCCGGATGAGAAAGTTACAAGCATTTGAAGTTGGAGCACTTTTTTAAGCTATCTGGCAAAGGGAGGACCAGTCCTAGCTATTTGGGACCAGTCCTGAGCTTGAAATCTTGCATTTTTGAAGGTCAGGGAGTGCCAGGACCGGTCCTAGCATAAGTGGGACCGGTCACAAAGCTCGAAAATGCAACAGTTTGGTTTGTAATTTGTGTTTTTAAGCTAGGGCACCTTGGTCTTTCACCCTCATTTGATTGTAATCCTAGAGGGGGGTATAAAGGCACGTTTTATAGCTAGTTTAGGTCTCTCTTACCTTGTTCTTAGCAGCTCTCTTAGGTTAGCTTAGTTTTCTCTTTTAGTTTTAGGAGTAGATTAGTTTTCTTTCAAGTTTTATGTAATGTAATTTAGTTTTAAGCTTGTTAAACTTTATTTTCCCATCTTCAAACAATAGTTTGGCATTTATTGTTCTTCATTATGCATTTTTTATCATTCATGGCTAGCTAAACAACCTCAAGGTGGGTTCTATGGTGGATTTCCTCTCCAAACCTTAGGTAAATGGTGCTTTCTCATCTCAAAAGCTTTCAATGTCAATGGAATGTTGTTTAAATTCTCTCTCATCCTTTGAACCCTTGTAGTTTCATATTCATGATCATTGTATAATTTGTTATGTTTGGTTATTGAGCTCATATGCATACTACATGTTTGTGAAAATGCTACATCCTATGAACCCTTGTAATATCATATTCATGACCATTGCATGACTTGTTATAATTGGTTATTGAGCACATATACACACCACATGTTTGTGAAAATGTCAAAGAGAGTGTTGAGCTTCATTCTATCATTTGTGTCACTTTATTTGAGCTTGTATTGCTAAACTCTCCAATCAATACCATAGAGTAAATGATTCTTGATTGAGTGTAATACTTTACCTATTCTTCTCCTTATTGTTATTTTTAAAAACTTTTTTTTTTTTTTTGGTGCAGAATTATCAAGTTTGAGTGACTTGGAAATATTGGATCTAAGCAGGAATCAATTCAACAACTCCCTTCCAATGCAAGGTGAAAGATTAAATAATAATAATAATAATAATAATAACTACTACTTGTTTTTCTAATTACTAAACAAAGACTTGGCACCTCTGTTCTCCCACTACAGCCACCTCCATTTGCATTCACTAGTCAATTTCATAGGCTGCAGCACCTCTTGTGTTTTAGATAGTAGTGGAGAATGGAGAGGGGCAGCACAAGACTGGAGCCAAATTCAACGTCACTTCAATTATGCAACTGAAAAAATGTGGCTATGGATTCGTAACGTAAGAAAACATACAACAAAAAATTTTAACATAGGTTGAATCCATGTACACATACATCCCATGATTTGAACTCAAGCAGAGGATCATGAATGAAACAAAAACATTAATTAAACAACATAATTAACTTACTTGAATGCCTTTGTAGAAACTTCAAAAATGAATCCAAGCTTCAAAACGATGAAGCCTCCAAGGTATCCTCACGAACACAAGACTTTGAAATCCCTTGCGATTAACCAACACTTGAGCAAAAGCAAGCTTGAGAGAGAGAAAGATGATCATGACCTTAGTGCTAGCATGCACCTAAGCCCTTCAGAGTATATGTTGATTACTGATGAGGGGAAGCCAGAGAGTTTTCAAGAAGCACGGACTCATACAGATAAGGCAAGCTGGATGAAAGCTATGCAGGAAGAGATGCATTCTTTGTTAAAGAATGGCACTTATGAGTTGGTGGAACTTGCCAAGGGCAGAAAAGCATTGAGAAACAAATGAGTGTTCAAGTTAAAGAAAGACAGTGATGGCAAATTGCTGAAGTATAAAACTCGCTTGGTGGTAAAAGGTTTTGGGCAGAAAAAGGGTATTGACTTTGAAGAGATATTCTCTCTAATTGTGAAGATGCCTTCTATCAGAGTTGTTTTGGGTTTAACTGCTAGTCTAGACCTCGAGCTTGAGCAGTTGGATGTAAAGACTGCTTTTCTTCATGGTGATTTAAATAAAGAGATTTACATGGCACAACCAGAGGGTTTTGAGGTGAAAGAAAAATAGCACATGGTTTGCAAGCTGAAAAAGAGTCTTTATTGGCTTAAGCAAGCGCCAAGGCAGTGGTACAAGAAGTTCGATTCTTTTATGGTGAGCCACGGGTATAAGAGGACAGATGCAGATCATTGTGTTTATTTTAGGAAGTTTGCATATGGTAACTTCATTATCATTTTGCTTTATGTCGATGATATGTTGATAGTAGGGCATGATACAAAAATGATTGGCAAGCTGAAAGTGGAGTTGTTCAAGTCCTTTGACATGAAGGAATTAGGGCCTGCAAGACAGATTTTGAGTATGCAGATTACTCGAGACAAAAAGGCCAAGAAGCTATGGTTGTCACAGGAAAAGCATGTTCAACGGCTGCTTGAAAGGTTCAACATGAAAAATGCTAAGTCAGTTAGCACACCTCTAGGCAATCACCTTAAGTTCCGCAGGAGCTTATATCCTACTACCACAGATGAAAAGGAAAAGATGTCCTCTATTCCTTACGCCTCAGCAGTGGGGAGTCTTATGTATTGTATGGTTTGTACAAGGCCAGATATTGCTCATGCAGTTGGTACAGTGAGTAGATTTCTCTCAAATCCAGGAATGAAGCATTACGAAGTAGTGAAGTGGATCTTCAAATACTTAAGGGGTACTTCTAGATTGTGCTTGAGTTTTGGGGGTTCAAAACCAATGTTAGAAGGCTTTACAGATGCTGATATGGCAGGTGACCTTGATGGTCAAAAGTCAACTTCTGAGTATTTGTTTATTTTTACTGGGGGAGCTGTTTCATGGTAGTCTAAGTTGCAGAAGTGAGTCACTTTGTCTACTACTGAAGCAGAATACATAGCAGCAACTGAAGCAGCAAAAGAAATGTTGTGGATGAAGAGATTTGTCCAAGAGCTGGGTTTGATGTAAGATGAGTATGTTGTGTTTTGTGACAGTCAGAGTGCTATGGACTTGAGCAAGAATACTTCGTACTATTCCCGCACGAAGCACATTGATGTGAGATATCATTGGCTACGAGATGTCATTGAAAAGGAGCTTATGAAGCTTAAGAAGATTCACACATACAGTAATCCTTCTGACATGATGACTAAAGCTGTTCCAATAGAGAAGCTTGAGTTGTGTGATTCCACCATATAATTGCATATTTTTATAGCATTATTCCCATCATTTTGTGCATACTTGAGCCATTTATATTTATAAATAGATGCTTATTATGTTTTCCTATGTTTTTGTGCCTTGTAGGTAAAGTGCAATAAATGGATGCTCTTTTGCATGCAAATCGAAGGAAGTTGGCTCGAGCATTCAATGAAGGAGCACCAAAGAGACAGACAGTCGACTGTTTGCTTAGACAGTCGACTGTCTAGTTGCCTGTCTCAGACAGTAGCTGCATCTCGGAACTAATTGTTGAGACAGTCGACTGTTTCCTCCAAACAGTCGACTGTTTCCCTGTATTCTGTTGTCTCTCTTGTAATTATTTGGTTTTATCAAGGGCAGTTTTGTCTTGTATTTTGGTGGCCTATTTAAAGGACCTTATGTAACCCTAGCTGACTTTCTCTTACCATCTCTTACCTTGTTCTTAGTTAGTTTCTTAGGTTAGCTTAGTTTTCTCTCTTAGTTTTAGGAGATATTAGTTTTCCTTCAAGTTTATGTAATGTAATTTAGTTTTTAGCTTGTTAAACTTTGTTTTCCTATCTTCAATCAATAGTTTGGCATTTATTGTTCTTCTTTGTGCATTTACTTTTATTCATGGCTAGCTAAACATCTCAAGGTGGGTTCTATGGTGGATTTTCTCTCCAAACCCTAGGTAAATGGTGTTTTCTCATCTCAAAAGCTTTCAATGTCAATGGAATGTTGTTTAAATGCTCTCTCATCTTTTGAACCCATTGCAGTTTCATATTCATGATCATTTTATGATTTATTATGTTTGGTTATTGAGCACATATGCATACTACATGTTTGTGAAAATGCTACATCTTTGAACCCTTGTAGTATCATATTCATAACCATTGCATGACTTGTTATAATTGGTTATTGAGCACATATGCATGCAACATGTTTGTGAAAATGCCAATGAGAGTATTGAACTTCATTCTATCATTTATTTCACCTTATTTAAGCCTCTATTATCAAATCCTCCAATCAAGACCATAGAGTAAATGGAATCTTGGTTGAGTTTTGTTTGAGAGCTCATTTATCAAAGGTTTGGAAGGAATGAACCCATAGGACCCATCCTCTTTATTTAACATGTTTTCATTCTCAACTTACCATTAATTTGGCACAAATCTTTCACAACAAACAAACCCCCATATTTTACACATTCTTTGCATTTATTGGATAGCAAGACCTAAGGATCATTTAGACCTGTTCCACTCCCTGTGGATATGACCTGGGGACTCCCTCAGTATTTATTGCTTGACGACCGCTGGACTCCTACGCTTAGAAATCTATTGCGCACATCACATTTTAAGTACAAGCAATTGGCGTCGTTGCCGGGGAGTGGCGAGCATTCTAAGTGATCCAAGAAAAGCTAGTGGTAACTTGTAATTGCATTACAAGTCCGGTAAATTCTTCTCATTCTTTTTGTATATAATTGTGTAAATAGTAGTGGTAGTTGTTTTTAATTTTTCTCTAAAAAAAAAGTTTTTCCAAAACCCAACCTCAATGCAAGGAGGTTATGACCAGTACTCATATTTGGGAGAAAGAGAGGACATGAATGCACATTTCTATAGTGCACAAGAGAACACTTACAATTTTCCATATTCCAACACATATAATCATGGGTGGCAAGATCACCCTACTTTTGATTGGAGTAATGGTTATGAGGTTAATCCTCAAGAGCCGCAGGGTTACTATTCCTCTTAAGACCAACCACCAAATTATGAGTATGATGGTCATTCTTCCTATTGTGATGGTCATGGATATCAAGGGTTTGACTTAAACCCAAACCAAGGTTATGCCCCACCACCCTATCCAATGGGTCAACCATTTTGCCAACCACCTCAAGTAAGCTTGGATGACGTTTTGCAACAATTATTTGAAAATGAAAAAGCTAATGCCCAAGCTATTGATGAAATTAGAAATGAACTTACCGAGTTGACCAATTTATTGGTTGTGTTTCAACAAGAGGATAACTTTCCTTCACAACCCGAAACAATTTTTCAAGGTCAACAAAGTGAGGAAGTTTTTAATGACATTAACGATCATCTAGAGCAAGTCAAGGCAATCCCCACACATAGGAGTGAAAAGTTTGAAAATTTTTCTTTGAACGACTCTCCTAATGAGTCAAATGTGAATCCTAGTGATGGTGATGTGCCTCAATTTTCAAAGATTAATTCTGCTACTTTGGAGGTGAATGTTGTGTTGGAAGAAAAATAGTGGGTGCCACCTAGGTTTGAGGAGTCAACCCCTCCCTCTTTTAAAGAGGAACTTTTGTCCCTAACATCCAAACCACCTGAACTTGACAAGATCCAAATGCCCTATATTTTAAAATTTGCCATCTCAGGCGAAAATGAAACTTTTCAAGGATGTACAAAGGGCATACATAAGGACAAGGTGGAGGAAGTTGCTCCTAACTTCTTGAATGAGTTTTCTACACTTAGGAACTCAATTAAGAAGTGTTTGGAGAAGAGGGAGCTCATTGTAACAGTTTATGATCCTGGTGGATAGGATCTTTTACTGTTAGCTTGTACATAGTAGTTTTTGTTTCATAATTTAGTTCTTTTTATTTCTTTCCTTATTAGTTTTCACTTTTATGTTTTTGTGAGCATACTAACCTTTTCACAGGTTATAGAGGATTGACGCAACACATACAGGTGCTTTCATTCTTTCTCCTTTTCATTATGTCTTTAATACTTCTCTTTGCATGCATTGAGGACAATGCACAATTCAAGTTGGGGGGAGAGGTTTACACTTGCTGTTCACACATATAAAGGGTTTTTTTGTTCACATGTAGGTAGTTTTTGTTTAATTTTTTTTTCAGTCATTCCCTTAGTCACTTTATGTTTTTGAGCTTGTTTTGTGTATGCTTATTTAAATATATAAATCTCCAAGTCATGCCTTGTTTTGAGCATATAATTTTGTGTAGGTGATTTTCTTCAATGCACATGCACGAATTATTCATTATACATTTTGAACCAAAAGAATGATTTGCTTAAGCTTTGTAATCCTTGTTTATATTTGTTGTTCTCTTTTTCCAAGTATTTTTGTGCTTTTCTCTTTTCTTTTTTTCGTTCCATCACCATCATTCCCTATGTTTGTTTAACATATGCATGATTAATGGTTTTGTTGCGCATTGTATACACATTTGTGATTCATGGAAAATGATCATAGGCCTTCTTTGTCTATTTGAGCCTAAAGTTTTTCTTGTTATGTTGCCGCTAGCACCTAATTTTGAGCCTTCAAGTTTCCTTTTCTTGGCCAGCTTAGGAAGCCCAAGAGTAGAGGTTAGGTGGTTCAAGTCTTGGATGAATTGTGCTCGTTTTGTTTAAGTTGTTTAGTTATTTACACTTGTGTTTCAGTGTTTTGTGTGCCAAATCTCAAGTTTGAGCAGATTATCATTGGAAGGGAAATAAAATTTGTAATGATTGGTGATGTAAGGGTTGAATAATGCAACCTTGAAAAAAAAATTTGAATGAAAAAAAAAAAAGAAAAAAAAAAGAGATTGCAACAATAAAAGCCCAAAACCTTTGATGCCCATTTCCTATGTACCAAGAGTTTTTCTGCTTCAATTGGTTGGCACATTGTTCTTGTTCATTGTGGGTTGAGTTCAGTGTTTTTGTTATTGTGGGTTGTTTTGAGTTGAATCTAGTTTGTGTTTTTGTTATAGTAGTCTTGTGTTTTTAGGTTACTTTGTTGTGTATGTGATGGATGGGTAGATAACCTAAACCACATTATAAAACCATCACATTTCTTGTTGTTATCCATCCTTGAACCTAAAGGCATTATTGAGCAACAAAAGACCTATTTGATTCCATGAATTGCTTATGTTTAGCTTTTGTTGTAATTTTACTATCTTTTGTGTTTATGTATGTTGTTGTTCATTTTTCCCCTTCTTCACTTATTTCCATGTATCTCATGTACATATAACTTCTCGTTTTAGTGTTGTAATCCATCTTTTCATTGTACTTCTTTTTGTTTCCATATCTTTTTCTTAAGTTTGGTGCATTCAATGGTTTGGAATGTATTTGAATGATTCTCTTCACGAACACAATGATTTTATTTAAGCAAATCTAGTTCAAACCATTGCATAACTTATGAGAAGATAGATTTTCTGTGCATGCCCATTTTGTTGAAATTTGTTCTTGACATTTGTGAATAAGGGGAATGTACTTTTCATGTTTGTGGGTATCATTTCAGCAAACCCTCACGAGACTACAACTCGTCCACTAGGGGGAACCTAAGGGTTTAAAGGCTTGTTGCATACGCTAAATCCAATCGCGATTTCCTACGAAAGTGGATTAGTTAGGTTTGCTTATTTTGTTTAGTTCTTGTTTTTATGCTAGTTCTTGCTAGGGACTAGCAAGGTTCAAGTTGGAGGGGTGATTGCACTATATAATTGCATATTTTGATAGCATTATTCCCATCATTTTGTGCATACTTGAGCCATTTATATTTATAAATAGATGCTTTTTATGTTTTCCTATGTTTTTGTGCCTTGTAGGTAAAGTGCAATAAATGGATGCTTTTTTGCATGCAAATCGAAAGAAGTTGGCTCGAGCATTTAATGAAGGAGCACCAAAGAGCCAGAAGTCGACTGTTTGCTGAGACAGTCGACTGTTTGGTCGACTGTCTAGTTGCCTTTCTCATATAGTAGCTGCATCTCGGAATTAATTGCTGAGACAATCAGCTGTTTCCTCCAAACAGTCGACTATTTCCCTGTATTCTGCTGTCTCTCTTGTAATTATTTGGTTTTATCAAGGGCAATTTTGTCTTATATTTTGGTGGCCTATTTA
Organism: Hamamelis virginiana; assembly: GCA_017140935.1. Classification (NCBI taxonomy): domain Eukaryota; kingdom Viridiplantae; phylum Streptophyta; class Magnoliopsida; order Saxifragales; family Hamamelidaceae; genus Hamamelis; species Hamamelis virginiana. The sequence goes on along the minus strand of JAESVK010000205.1, from coordinate 577,111 downwards.
AAGGACCTTATGTAACCCTAGCCGACTCTCTCTTACCATCTCTTACCTTGTTCTTAGTTAATTTCTTATGTTAGCTTAGTTTTCTCTCTTAGTTTTAGGAGTAGATTAGCTTTCCTTCAAGTTTATGTAATGTAATTTAGTTTTTAGTTTGTTAAACTTTGTTTTCCCATCTTCAATCAATAGTTTGGCATTTATTGTTCTTCTTTGCGCATTTACTTTTATTTATGGCTAGCTAAACATCTCAAGGTGGGTTTTATGGTGGATTTCCTCTCCTATCCCTAGGTAAATGGTGTTTTCTCATCTCAAAAGCTTTCAATGTCAATGGAATGTTGTTTAAATGTTCTCTCATCTTTTGACCCCATTGTAGTTTCATATTCATGATCATTGTATGATTTTCTATGTTTGGTTATTGAGCACATATGCATACTACATGTTTGTGAAAATGCTACATCTTATGAACCCTTGTAGTATCATATTAATGACCATTGCATGACTTGTTATAATTTGTTATTGAGCACATATGCATGCTACATGTTTGTGAAAATGCCAATGAGGGTATTGAACTTCATTCTATCATTTATTTCACCTTATTTAAGCCTCTATTGTCAAATCCTCCAATCAAGACTATAGAGTAAATGGAATCTTGGTTGAGTTTTGTTTGAGAGCTCATTTATCAAAGGTTTGGAAGGAATGAACCCATAGAACCCATCCTCTTTATTTAACAAGTTTTCATTCTCAACTTGCCATTAATTTGGCACAAATCTTTCACAACAAACAAACCCCATCTTTTACACTTTCTTTGCATTTATTGGGTAACAAGACCTAAAGATCATTTAGACCTGTCCACTCCCTGTGGATATGACCTGGGGACTCCCTCAGTATTTATTGCTTAACGACCGGTGGACTCCTACGCTTGGTAATCTATTGCGCACATCACATTTTAAGTACAAGCATTGTGTTAAGAGTTGGCAAGCTTGGACTCCCGGTGAGGGGTTCATCGTGTTGTGTTACTCCCCTCATGGGTCTGGAGAGGGAGATTGTTGTATTGGGCTGTTTTTGGTCCAGGCCCTTAAGAGGCCCAAAGACCCAAGTCATAGGGCTTATTTAGCCCCATTCTTCTCTTCAATTTTTCTTCTTCTCTACGACAGAAACAATGAGAGGGTGAGAAGAGAGAGCAGCAGGCAGAAGTTGATACGCATGGAGAACAAGAGAGGGTTTGGGAACTTCTTCTTATAGCCTTCATCACCACTCTCAAAGCTATTCGAAGTGGGACTTTCGAGGAGTTTGAGGATCATTCTAACTAGTTGTTTGGAAGGTTTGGGTGTGGTAAAGCTAGGATTTGTAAAGCTTTTGAGGTAACCCTTATATTTCTCCATTTTTAAGGATTAGCTTAAGCTTTGTGATAAAGCTTGAGTAAAAACCATTGTATCTTGTTGAATATAGTGGATTGATTCGGAGCTTGACCCGTGGATGTAGGCACATCGCCGAACCATGTTATATATTGGTGTTCTATGCTTGGTATGCTTTGCGAATGCTCTCTACATGTTTGATAAATTGCCTCACTTAATTTTTACTTAATAAATTGCTTGGTTGAACTCTAGAATTGATTTAGAGTATTTGTAGAAATCTGGACAGCATGCATTGTTATTGTTTAAGCATTCTTAGCTCATTTTGTTTGGCTTAATTCACACCTAGAAGTTAAGGGCTTGTTGTCCTAACATAAAGTTGTCGGAGACTTCTTTATCCTTTGTAATGTCGTGCTAATGTACCCGTCTCACAGTTTCCCTCAACTCCAATACCCATTGCTCTTCTACCTCTATTATTTCATCTTCAATTACTTCTTCCTCTGCAGCACATTTCAATACAAAAAAAAAAAAAAAAAAAAATTTTTTTTTTACCTTCTGGAACACTCCATAATTGTCGTTCCCTTATTGAAGCTTTTTCAATATATTTTTTCTGTTCAGTTTTCTTTTTCGCACTACTTGATCCTGTTGACAACACATTTGTCGTTCTATGTCTCATTATTGTGGGGACTTATGTCGTGCGCTTTCTTTTCCTCTACTACCATTTTTCCCAACCCCTTATCATTCGCCATTGCAATTACTATTTTCACCTCTTTTTACTCTTCCTAATACACTTTCCTTTAGGATTTTTGTTCTATACTCCTATAACCGATGACATTTCATATACCTTGTCATGTCAAACAGCCTGATGCCTTTTCTACTATTTGTATTGTCTTTCTAACTTCTTTTTCTTTATGTGAATTCTTTTCCTTTTAATTTTCCTTTTTCACTTATTTTCTTCTAATTCTTTTTCATACCCTATTAATTGTTGAGTTGTTGATATAATGTGGATTCCCTTTCTGCAAAGTCTTCGACTTTCTTTACCAACTCCACTTCTTGCTCAACATTTTTCTCACGCCTTTTTTTTTTTTTTTTTGTTACCTTTATCAATTATACTATTCTTTCCTATGTACCTTGTTTTTTGTCACCTTGCATCATTACAAGTGTTCGAATAGAATATCTTAGGGCATCTCCAATAGTATAGCCATAATTTTTCCTTCAAAAGTCAAATTTTAGAGAAAAAATGTGTTTTTCTGATTTTTGCCTTTGGCATTAATGGGAGTTGCTCCAGTAGTGCATCCATAAAATTTTGGCTCAACCATCTACTTTCCACTTCTACCCTCATTCTTTCTTATCAATTACATCAACTACCCTTCATTCATTTTTAAGACCCCAACCACCAATATTTTAATTTATCAATTAAAATTAATATTAAATTGATATTATTAAATTAATAAAAAATAATTATTACATATTTTGTAATCGTTGTACCTATTCGCAAAATAATAAAAGAAAAAAACTCAACCAAATTTTTTATAAATAAGAAAAAAAATTAAAAACTAGTCTGTTTCACGGACTAGTAGGATCGAAAGTCGTCGGCGACGGAATTGAAATGCAGTGATGATTTTGAAAACCAACTGTTGGATTAAATGACCTGCTTATGAATTTCATGATCGCCAAAAATCACAATGATCCAACGGTTACTTTAATAAAATCAATGGGGAAATTTTGGTGACAGTTTAAAATAAAATAAAAAAACATAAAGTCACAATTTTTCATATTATAAGGTGCACCAAATGCAGTGATGATTTTGAAAAACCAACCGTTGGATTAGATTACCTGATTATGAATTTCTTATTCACCAAAAATCACAATGATCCAACAGTTACTTTCTAAAAAAAATTGAAATGTGAATCAATGATCCAACGGTTACTTTCTCTCTTCTGCCTTGTAATTTTTTTTTTCATTGGGTAATAAAGTCACTATTCTCATAAATTAAATACAAAATATATGTTGACTCTCCCTATCTCTTTGTTCCCATCAATCAACCCCCTCTTTCCACGCCCCTATTTGTCTCTCCCTATCTCTTCCTCTTCTGCATTCCAAGAACCACGCCCTGTCTCTCTTTCTCTCTCCCTATCTCTTTCTCTTCTCCCATTCTCTCGTTCCCCCAATGTTCGATCAGAATGGGCCGATGATCGGAGCGGCGACACCACGATCGAAATCGATGAGGATCCAAAACCACCAAAGGTTTTCGGCATGCTCTCACTACAAAACCATCCGCCAAGAAAAGGTTATTGGCATGCTCTCACTACAAAACCATCCCCATTCTCTCGAACACGAAGGAGAAGGGGTCTGATTCTGCTGCGGCGACACCACTGATGGCAAAGGTAAGTTTGCAAAAAAAGGTTATTTTTTTCCTTCTCTGCCTTCAGTTCTAGTTCATGAAGTGATTTTTTTTTTTAAGATTAGGGCCCTGTTTGATTATTTGCTGTGATTATTTAGATATGAATTTTGTTTTACAATATGCATGATTTTTAAAAAAAAAAAATTCTTTTACTATTTTATGCTGAGAAAATTGTTGGGAAAATGAAGGAAAGTGAGGGAAAATGATCACCAACCGTTTTGTTGGTTGATGAGGGCAATAGGGGATTTTGCTCCACTTTGCTATGAGTTGGCAATATTGGCTGAGCTACAGTGATCATCCATATTTGGTCAAATATGGATGTGTTAGAAGTATGCCCTAAAACCAATCCTAAAGGGTATATTAAGTTT
>JAESVK010000205.1:522063-572983 GCA_017140935.1 Hamamelis virginiana | reverse complement strand
TGTGACATTAGGGGATGAAGGATTAAATAACATGAAGGGTTCACATAGTTCTGCTATTCACCTAAACCTAGGGAATGTCATGATATGTTGCTAGATGTCACTCATGACCAGTGAAAGCCTATTGATAAAGTGTTATCAATGAGGGCAAAATTGGAATCGTTCCAATTGAACCTTAAAATAGAAAGTTTCTATTTTTAGGAGACATAGAGATGTCCCTGTCCACTGCTAGGTTAGAGTGAACCCAAAGGGTCACACACAATAGAGAGTAAGTGAGTTTCTTAAACTTGTGAGAGGGGAATCCTGTTTTTGAGTTATGTTTGATTTTAATTATTAAAGGTTAATTAATTAAAAGTCAAACTAAACCAAGAATATGATTACTCTATTCAAGGATGTTTGGTCATGCTAGCACTAATAACCAAACACTCCTTAAAGAGGAGATAGTTTATAAATATGAGGAGATGCAACCCTAATTAATAAGTCTTGAAAATTCTAGGGTTCCCACCCCCATAGCCGAATTCTCTCTCTCCTCTCCCTCTCCATGCTAGTTTGTTTCACAAGGGTTGTGAAAGACTAGAAGGTTCAAGGAATCTTACTCTCGTGTGGATACGCTTTGGAGGTTTCATCTCTTTGAAACTTGGAGGAAAGCTACATCGAAAAGCACAATCAAGTAAGGTTTATTTATATTGTTAAATATTCATTCTTGTTTGTATGGTTATATATATACATGACCCCATGCTCGAAAAGATTCTTGAAGGTTTGTGAATATGGATTGTTTTATAAAAGAAAAATTTTTGTTTTTCCTCTTCCGCTGCGAATCCATGGTTTTTAATCACAAACCCTTTCAGGATGATCACTGTAGCAACTTCAAATTTTGGATAGGCATTTAGCTATACTACTGGAGCTTATTTTTTCCTTCAAAAGCCAAATTTTGGGTTTGAATATAGCTTTGGCTATACTACTGGAGATGCCTTTACACATCTAATTCCAGACGAACTTATTAGCCTTTTTTTATTTTTCTGTTTTATGGTTCTTCTAACCATTCTGTTGACTTGGAATAAGGTAGCATATATATATATATATATATAAATATAGAAATGATCGTATCAAAACATGTTAACTTTCGCGATCCTTTTCAATTATACTATTCTTTCGTATGTACCTTTTTTTTGTCATCTTGCATCATTACAAGTGTGAATAGTATATCTTACACATCTAATTCCAAACAAGCTTATTAGCCTTTTTTTTTTTTTTTTGGTTTTATGGTTCTTCTAACCATTTTGTTAACCTGGAATTAGGTGTCCTATATATAGAGAGCTGATCTTATCAGCACTACCTGACTTTAGTTAAAGTCGGCTAAAAACACAAGCCCTTGAATTCTCATTCACTTAATGGATAATTCATCTCAAAATTCCAATCCAATGGCTCAATGATCTTAGCTGATTTTAGTTAAAGTCAGGTACCTCTGATAAGAACATTTTTCGATATATATATGATCATATCAAAACATGCTGACTTTCGCGAAAGTCGGTATGAAGCTCATAGGTGATTGAAGGAAGAATATTTTGAAAAACTGACCGTTAGATTAGATACTATGCATATGTATATCAGGCATGCCAAAAATCACAGTGATCCAATGGTCGGTTTCTTAGATATGTCACTGAGAAAAATTGTAACAGTTTTCAGCGTTCAGAATTTTTAACAGTCTGTATTTTGAGATGCCTACATTAGATCACTATGATTTTTGGAAGATGTGACATCCATAACAAGAGTATCTAATCCAATAGTCGATTTTTCAAAATATGCATCCCATAATTACCTATAAGCTTTATTCTGGCTTTCGCAAAAGTCAACATATGCTTACTAGATCGAGCCTGTGTGTGTGTGTGTCTTTAATCTTCCATTTTTATTTTATTTTTTCGCTACACACCCTTGATCCTTTAGTCCTTGTGGGAATGCAACGAGGGGACATTATTCTTATATGGAGGATTTGAGATTATGTATTTCATATACCATCAGAATTGATGCAAAGGTCATTATAAAAGACCTTATAACATAGAATTAAGCTTTGTGGAAAAAACACATTCCTTGCAAAATAAAGACTAATTAATAAAGCAAAGACAAAATCTTATAAGCTTGCGAATCTTATGGACTTCAATCTTATGAGCGTATGGAAGATGCGGAAAGGACTAGGATTGCGGAATAAGAATTATATTATGAAATAGTGAAGAACGAGAAGGATACTATGGAACAATAATTCATATTATTGCTCTGTAAAATTGAGAGAATTTAGAAGAGGATAAAATATTGGATTTTGTGTCATCATTGAATCAAATAGCCTGCACATTGTAAGCATTGTTTATAGAAGTATCAATAAAGGAAACAAAAGTTTATTTATATCTGTTTGTACGTAATTGAAATCCATCTAAATCATCGACCAATGATAAATATACAGATTTATCATTGGAAAAATGGTTTCCTTACCTTGTATTACTGATATTGATTGATTTTTTATATTTCAAAAGTCACCTCCCATGAAAATGAGAATAGTTGTGACAAGGCTATTCTAATTGTTTATTCCTTGGGAAAATGATGTCCGGAAAATAAATGTGACAATGCTCCAAGAAATTTTGCTTAGAGTGATGATTCAGTCTGGGTATAAAATTTCTTTAAATCTAGGTATTGTCATTTAAGAAGTACTTTTCTTGTTTTTGAGGAGAAAAATATCAAAACAAATCAATTTTTTCCATCAAGAGCAAGAAAAATACTTTAAAATAATAACAAAAAAGAAAACCAAACCTTACATATTTCAGTTTCGTAGTGAAGATCTTTGAGTTCATCGCTTACTTAAAAAATGCGCAAATAGAATGAGAAAACCACTGAGTTGATAGATTTTCATCGCTTACCTATGAAAATTAATGCATTTTTGCATCAGTTTTATAATATAAAATAAAAAATAAAAACACATCAATTTTCTAAATAAAAACAACCTCCAAAAACTAATGCATGCATCAGTTTCCTACAAATGCATCAGTTTCTGCAAAACCAAAAAATAAATTGATGCATTTCTCATTAAACTAATGGGTTCTTATAAAACTGAAGCATGCCTATAAATATTGATGCATTTTCGCATCAATTTTTTTTTTTTTTTATAGTTGAAAAAAAGTTTTAAAAAAAATAAATATAAAAATCAGTTTTCTGAAAAAAAAAATAATAATAATAAATGAATAAAAATACTAATGCATCAATTTTCTTCAAATGCATCAGTTTCTACCAAAAAAAAAAAAAAAGTAGAACAAAGCACCTCCTAAAGTGATCTAATTAAGTTTCCTCTCACTCTCTCATCTCCTTCTTCTCTCTCATTAGTTTCCTCTCACTGTCTCTCACCTCCTAAAGTGCTTAATTATTGATGCTTTGCTTGTTTCCATATGCTCTATTTTTCTATTGCCCTCCTTCAATTTTTATTTTTTCTTTCAGGATAAAACTGAAACCAGATGATAAAACCAGGGAATGGAGCTTTGCTATGTCTAAGGTCCTCATTGTTCATAACAAATGGAGATCTTTTATGCATCAGGGGTAAGAAACGTCAAGTGGTTCTATTGGGTTCATGGGTATACCAAACATGGAAGCTGATCCAAAAGCTTGCTTTCTTTTTTTCACGGTACAAGCTATGTGGGTTTGAAGAGAAATGAGGTGGATTTGGCAATCTCTCTCAAGATATTGCCGATATATCGCCAAGATGCATTTTCCGCATGAAAAGACCACTTTGACTCCTGTGTGGATAGTTTTGAGCCACCTAAAAACTCTATGTGGTACTGAGTACTAATATTTGTATACAAACTTATTGAGTTATTGATTTATTATTGTGTAAATGGTATATATTATACATTTATAATGTTATGTGATATTCTAGTGTGGAATTTGTACAAATTTGTAATTTATTTTGCCTAGCGCGGCATACTTTGTTGTACCCTATATAGTTAATTTGCAATGGTTTGATTCTAAATTAATGTATTATAGTCTAATTTATTGTTTTGCAGAATTTCACCAAAAATATCAATATTTAACTAATAATATCCGTCATATCTTTATATCTATATCGATATTTCTTATACAATCGACATATCCGTCGATATATCCGTATTTTGGGACCATCAATATATCCGTCAGTACTGATATTTGAATCCCTGGACTCTTAACTCAAAAATCTTTATAATGTATATTAATACCCTAATAAGTCCACAGTGCACAAATTTTATCTACCCAAATGTTTCTTCATGAAAATAATTTTGCGATTGTTACTTATAGCTAGGATTGCCAAATTCTAATTATATGTTTGTGGTAATGTAAGGGACAAAGGAAAATTATGCTTTTAAGTTTTTTTTTTTTTTTTTTTTTTTTTTAAAAAAAACGCATGATCCATATTCATTGCAACAAAACATATTAATATATCTTTCTTTTTTATTTATTTATAAATTAAATTGATATACCCAAGAATAGTTAAAGTTATAAATTACCAAGCACCAATCATGAACATGGCAATTAACATGAAAGTGATGAGAACAAACAAATCAATAAGCATGGCTTCTCATCAACACAAGACACATTGGCATGAATTATGATGCTTGTCCTTTTGCATGTTTCAATCACAATTTAAGTTGGTGACAAGAAAACTTTGTCGGACACACTCAAAATTCCAGAGTAGACCATGGCCTCATGGCCACAGAGACGAGAAATTAAATATCAGTATCGAAAGATATATCGATGGTCCCAAAACAGACATATCGACAAATATATCGATCGTATCGAAAATATCGATATCAATTTAAAGATATGATGAATATTATTAATTAAACATGAAAATTTTTAGCATAACTTTACAAAATAATGAATTAAACTATAATATGCAATTTAGAATCAAAATATTGCAAATTATATATATATATAAGACAAGTTTATGTTTATTTGATATAATAAAATGTGCCGTGATGGGCCAAATAAATTACAAATTTCTACAAATTTTACACTAAAATGTTACATAACATTAAAAGTTTAAAATATGTCATTTACAAAATAAAAAATAAATCAATCAATAATCTTGTAAACAAAAGAATCTCCACCTTAGATCGATACTTACTGCAATATCTATTTACTGTATTTCAGTAAATATCGGTAAAAATAGGCGACTCTAATATTATATTGATACCGACAGATATACGGATATATCGGAAATATATCGAACAAATCGAAAATATTTTATTCCATGCTCAGAAGTAACATGGCCGGTCAAAAGAACAATTCTACTAAAGTGCTAATGTTTTAGAAACTTTCAAGCACATTTCAATCTTTGTAAAAACCCCTTCCCCATCCCCCCACCCAAAAAAGAAAAAAGAAAAAAGAGCAAGGGTATAAAAATAATCTCCACCTTACACCGATACTTACCGAAATATCTATTTTCGATAAATATCTGTAAAAATATACGAAACTAATATTGTATCGATACCCACAGATATTGAAACATTGAGCAAATCGGATATATTTTATTCTATGCTCAGAAGTAAAATGGCCGGTTAATAGAACAATTCTGCTGAAGTGCTAATGCTTTGGGAACTTTCAAGCACATTTCAATCTTTGTAAACGCCCCTCCCACACCCCACCCCACCCCACCCCACCCCAAAAAGAGCGGCGGTAGTCCTTCCAATCCACACCATACTACATCCCCAAATATTTAAATTTAAGATCTTGATGCTATATTGAGTTGACTTTGGTTTCAGCATCCATATCTTAGCTCTTCCATAATAATCACATTCTTCTTTAGGCCTTATCTTCATCGAAAATAACTTGTCTAAAAGTCGATCACTAAATTGAATAGTTTGGAACATAAAGTAAAGTATGTGCATTCAAGGGATAAATGAGGATGCCTAAAGCTGTCAGAAATAATAAAAAAATAAACAACAAGAAGGTTGATCCACATTCCAGACTACTCAACTAATGACTGATGTACTGCACTAATTACTGCAGAAAAAAGAATCTTGACAGCAGTTGATTCGTAATGGAATGCTGATAGCATTTTGAAACAATCATGACTAAAATTGAGTATTGAAGATTCCAAACAGGTAAGACTAACATATTTCTACATTCATACCCGAGTAAGAATGATATTTCATTTCCAGAACAGTCCTCCACTAAATTTAAGAAGAACCATATAACCATTGACCTGGCAGTGAAGATTCAAATATTCGCAGCAGCAGTGTTCTTTCCCTCCTCCCTAGCTTTTTTACACATCCCCCAATAACACCAAGCTTAAGTGCTTCTCGACCTTCTCCTACAGCTCTTTTTCTCACAGCCATCAATAAACCTGTCCCTTGGGGACCATTCCCAGTTTCAAGTTTGGAACCTTCACCTACCAATTCTTCAGATTGATGTTCATCTTCTTCATCAGTTTCAGCTCCATCTCCAGAGTCCTCATTACTATCAAGATTGCTGCTTCCCCACCATTGATAAGAGAGAGTTGATAAACCATCAGATGGAAATCCGTATTTAAATTCATCCAAGGAGGTTGAAATTCCTTTCATCAAGCTTGTGTTGACTGAATTCTGGGGCCGCCCATGTTGAATATTCCTGTTACCTTGCTGCTGCAAAATATGAGGCCTTGTTACACCTCGTAATTTGGACATTTCTTCAGAATTTGAAGTTTTGTTTTGGAGCTGGGAGCCACTGCATTCATAATAATGATGAAATAAAAGGAAAAAAGATAAGAATGAGCACAATCGCATGTAGATGACAAGACATTTTCATGATGATCAAACTAGAAATCCAAATGTGGACAAAATGCATTTGATCACGCTGGTTATCTTGCTAGTTCATGCTAGAATTGTCAAACTGTTTTCATTAGTTATCTGTACCATGGAACAACTGAAAAGAAACAGTAGGTACATAATTATATATATGTCTACAAGAAATTTGACTTTTAGCCACAACAATTGTTGCAGCTAAAACTCAATAAGTTGCCACTAAAAGCTTTAGTGGAAATATTTTTGTTGCCACTAATAGTTTTAGCCACAACGATGCAAAATTGCCACTAAAAGATATTCCTTTAGCCGCAATAATAATATTGCCACTAAATGTCAATCCTTTAGCTGCAATGATTATTGCCACTAAATAACACAAATATTGCCACTACATCACTTCATCAATTATAAAAAAATAATAAATAATAAATAAATAAATAATTTAGTAGCAACTTTCATTTGCGGCTAAATGTTATAACCTTAGGGCTTTTAGTGGCAACTCTATAAGCACTAAAAGCCACTATCCTATTTTTCTCATTCCCTTTTCTAAAAATATTTTGGATAAACAAAACAATTATTATACATAAACACACAAACAATTATGCAAGGTTCAAAGAAGGATTGCTAGTAGTTGCAGAGAAGTGAATTTTCTATATCAAAGATAGTGCCCACAAATAAAGGAGTAAAGCCCATCAATGAAACCCCATCTCAATGTCAGAATCAACAATTCTATACACAAACACACACAAATGGCCTCAATGTTTTCTCGTCCACCAACAAAACAAAATATTTGGTTCCAACACTAAAATGTTTACTATCAGGAGTGATCCTCCAAGGGACCTAGCAGTGTTATCTTTCCAGAGTTGTTACAGTCAAGCTTGCACAAATGATTTCAGATCACATATTCTAATTTACTGCATAATAAGAAGGGAAAAAAAGAAATGAGGGTTCATTTGATATGTTAGTTATGATGACTAATAAGAAAACAGAAGAAAATATTTTCTTTTAAAAAAATAAAAAATAATAAAATAAAATAAAATAAAATAAAGAGAATATTTTCTAGGGAGTTCAACGATGAAAAGTCAAGTATCAAGTTGGACTAACATACTAGTATTAAAATCAGAAAGAGAATTTAGTTTAGGGATTGAGAAGATACTTTGATCCTGCCGTCATAGTTGGACAATTTGATTCTGTGAAGAATTCGGAAAGAGTACCATAAAGAAGGTTCACTGTGTTGAAGAAGTCTACTGCTACAGAAAAAGAAAAATCAAATGATAAGTAGAATGCAAAGTTGTTAAGGCTACTTGAAATTGATATGAGGAAGTATGGAAATGGTTCCATAAACATATGTATTTATAACATTTATGTATACACATAATGAAATCAAATAAAGGAATCTATTAAGAGAGGTGCTAAACAAAACGATGGCTTAATTACTTCTATGGCTTAGAGTCCGAGTATTCTAGGAAAATTTAGAGACATAATTTTGTAAAACCAATCGGCTTAAGAGTTCATTTTAAAGTGAAATTTGTTGTATCAGGTAGCTAGGCATTAGAATCCATGTGTTGTTGGGCCCATTTGGGATAGCTTCTACTTATGCTTATGAAGCAGAAGAAGAAGATAAACCGAAGTCAGTTTAAGCAAAAGCAGAACTCAGTTGTGTTTGGAAACTGTATTTTAAAAGCGTTGTTGACACTAAAAGTGTTTAGTTGCTTATAATCCTGAATTGACACTACTACCCTTACAAAATACTTATTTATTTTCCTACTTGGAAACAAAATTATAGATAAATTTATTTATAAATAAATAATTTTATTTATAAGTACAAATAATAAATAATATATTTATATTTAATAAAATAAGCTTATTTATAATTATAAATAATAAATTTATAAATAACAAATAATATAAACAATAAACATATATTTAATAAAAAATAGAAATAAATAATATATAAAGGTTGGAACACGGGCGGAATATTTTTTGTTGAAGTGCATTGTTAAAGGGAAATATTGGTATATATATAGTAAAAAATGACTTTTACTTATTTGAGAAGCAGAGAGCCATGTGCTTCAAGGGAATAAGTAGAATTAAGCACTTTAAGTGCTTAATTCTACTCATTTTGCCAAACAGGCACCAAAAATAGAAGTACTTGAAAGCACTTAAAAGTGCTTGTTCTACTCAATCCAAACAGGCAAGTCATCTTTGATTGAAATAGTCATTGTCATCGAATAAGAAATTTTAGCTTTGGAGTGTGTGGAACTGGTTGAATGTAATTCTCCATCAAATAAACCTGAACTGCTACTCTTTGTAATTCTCTATGACCTTAAATTAAGTTTCTTCGCCAATTCTAAAGGATTGGAGTTTTGTTTGTATTTGCAACTTCTAGTTGTGTCATGTTCATAGCTACACAGTAAAATAACCATTGAAATAAAGTAGCATCAATCAAGTATGCAACTTACCCAAATAACCCACAAAGAAATGATTGGAAGAGTACCATCCATGTTAGTTTTGGACTGCTTTTCCTGAAATAACATTTCAAAACAACATTTAATAAACCCATTATTAAATAATAGAATCTTTAATATGAATTTTTTTTATTCATTTTTGTGAGTTTTTATATGGTCTGGTATAACCACATAAAGGATTGTTTGCCCAACTAGTTTATATGATGATTAGCCCCAAGATAAAACAACACCTCATAAAATTTCAGAGGAAAAAAAAAAACTAAAAAATTGAAAAAGGCCCATAAAAAGTACAAAAGACCCCAGAGAATTTTAAGGAAAAATTTCAAGAACAGAATCCTTGTGATAAACCTAACAATTGTCAACAGCTAAGAAAAAGTCAAAATCTCATTGAAAAACAGGGAAAATTCAAGACCCCTCCTCATATGAGGCAAGAATTCTGTCAACCGGACAAATAACAATCCTCTTGAGAGAGAGAGAGGAAATCGCAATGCAAATCATGGGGGATAAAAACAGAACACATGAAACTCTGGTCAAATTCAGAGAGAAACCAAAAGGAACAGAAAAACAAGAAATGTAAACCCTATGAATACAAATAAGCTAGAAGAAACCTTAATGCAGATCATTCTTAACCAAATCAAGAACTTCACAGCAGCATTAATAAAGCAAACCAATAATTAAAAACGGATCTAAGGGGCTGTTTGGGAACCCACAAAACCGGTTTTACTGAATACAAGGTGGGTCCAAAAACTTAATCTCATGTTTGGTAAGTTCAAATAAGTTACATATCAGGTTTTTATTTGTTCCAAAAAGGGGCAAAAAGTTGGCTACACTTGTTCCAAGGAAGTTGCTGGTTTCCACAAAAACCACATATCTTTTTGACATCGTTTTTCAGTGTGATTTCGCACGACTTACTTCTCCCTCATTTTTGTCCTCACACAGCAAGTAGTCGCACTGTCCTCGCCGGAGCAACCCTCATCGCCGTCGAGTCACCGGAAAAATAGATCCCACCCAATCCCAGCTAGAGCGCACTCCATACAATTAACAAATTAATCTCTCTCTCTCTCTCTCTCTCTCTCTAATTTCAGATCTCTCTGTCGTTTAATTTTAGAACGTTACCTTCTCGCATAACAACTATCATCTTCGATCAATTTCACCCACAGCCCCTCCATCATGGCACCACATGCAACCATCCCCTTCTTCTCTTATGAAGAAAAATTTTCTTGCAAAAAAAATGACAGAGGATTAATGGGATGACCCAAACGCTGAAGCTTCGGCGACCACGATGAATAAAACCCCGTGTGAGAAGAAAGAGTGTAAGAGAGAGAGAAATGTTAAGAAGATAAAGAGAGATCCGTTGATGAAAGCATTCAAGAAATTTTTTTAAAAATTAATGGGACTTTGATGTTGGAGCTATTGTTGCAGGTGGAGAGATACTCGGGTGGAGAGACAATGGGATGGATGCTTCTGGAAATGAGAGGAAAGAAATAGGAAACTGTTTGGTGGGTTTTGGTTTGGTGAGGGCATTAATTAAAAAATAAGTAAGAAATAATGGGTGGGCATTAACAATTACAAATAACTTTAACCAAACAATATTTGAAAAAAAACTTGGGCAGAACTCAGTTTTTACCAAACGCTTTATAAAATGAAAAAGGTTCAAATAAAAAACTACCATAATAAAACTAGACAGATAAATTGGCTCTGAACCAAACTAAACTAAATTCCAGGATTGCCAAACAGGCCCTAAAAAAAAAAAAAAAAAAAAAAAACAGAAAAAAAAAAAAGGAAAAAAGGAAATGCAAGGCTGACCAGTGACAATGACAGTGAGATTGCTTGCATCAATCCCTTCTGTAACCTGTTCAGCAGTTGAAGCAGATCCAAACCCACTTTGCAATTCTACTCTTTAAAATTCTGTGTGTATGTAGACAACTTGTACACAGATTTTTCAACTACTGAACAAAATATCCAGGGACAAACCATAAGACAATATATACACAGATTTTTCCCATATAACCACACTGTAAGGCTGACCAGTAACAAGTCTACACTGTCTTTTCTGACTCCACTCCAAAAGAGCCATATTTCGTCTATTTCCTAATAGAAAGCCTCTTCCCATTCAATTCAGAATGCAACAGCGTGATTTGGAATTGTCTCACCAAAGATATATATATATATATACTAAATTAATCTTACTAACTTATATAATTATAAATATCATATGTAAATCTTTCTGGAAAAACTGCTTGAATATAATTATATTCAAAATGAATATTAAATTTAAAAATTAAATTTGAGTCTAAGATAGGATCATATAGACTGGTACATATTACTACAGATATCTCATAATAATATTCTTCTAAATCTTCTAAATATACAAGTCTATAATAAAAATTATATCTAGGAAAACCTTCAACATAAAATTGAAAATCTGGATTAGTATTCATACTTACAAGAGATTCTTGAGATATAGATGAGTACAAGAGGATAGGAGAAAAGATGAGTGATAAGTGATGCCTTCCACAAGTCGGGGATATTACTTATATATCCATGACAGACTTCCCGAAGCCTATGTAAAACTTAAATTAATATGCTAAATAGTCTACACTTGGCAAGGTCATCCAAGTGTCACTCATGGAATTTGCTATTTATTACACTTGACGTTTTGGAGAGGGCCTCCTTTTCCCCGAGCTTCCATCTAGCATGCTTTAAATTTGTCTTGAACTTGTCATTATCAACTTTGCCATCTTCAACTTTTGACTTTTGACTTTTTTTTTTTTTTTATTGAACATTGACTCACTAAGAGACATCTAGACTGGAGTATAATGACGTAGAGAGATTTTATCCCATATCTAGGCTAGAACGTAAGCAATGACGTGAATTCTACATTTGTGAGGAAAAATCTAAACTATAACAGTCATCTTCATTTTGCTGGAGATGATGAGTAGAACTGGAAACTTCTGCTGTATCGTCTTCATCTGAATCTGATCCTATTTAAGATAAAGCTTCTTTCATCTTCTTTTTGAATTCTGATTTTGAGGCTGAAGCAACAAGATTACTTTGAATTAAGGCTTTTGCTGAAAAAAAACGACTGATCATTTTATGTGGAATAATGAGGATTTCCGCATAAGTGTGGATTAATTCTGAAAAATTCTTGCAGTGCCTTTTTGGTGACTTTATCCGTCTTTACTGGATCCCACCATTTAAAATTGAACTTACGACATAAATGGAGCGGACATAGAAATGGTGCAATAGCAGACCAGATGTATTCCCATCCCGCTATCCAACAGAGACTGAATTGGGCTAAGAAAATTAGCAATGGGAGAGTCTTTCATATATTCTGGAAAGGAAAAATTTTCACAATAATACAGGAAACTTTCTAAAACTTGAGGGGGAAAAACTTTATAATGTGGACCAAAATTATGAAACCATTTGCTGAACAATAAGGGGAAATTAAGATTAGTCTTTGGGCAAAAATGGAAAAACCAAGTATGATTATAACTGCTATTCTGAAAAAGAAAACACTTATCCCATGCTTCAATATAATCAAAGTAGGTATAAATGGGAGGAATGAAGTCTACTAAGAAAATTTTGGGAGTATGAGGAGCCTGATTCCAATCTTCAAGAGAAAGTATTTTAAGAATTTGACACTTGGAAAAAGCTGTTTCACTAGGATTAAATTTACTAGGAGTATGAGTGACCAACACTGAATCAGTATCTACCAGAATAAATTCATAGAATTTTCTTGATTTATCGCCTACACAACTAGGCCAATGACGCTGAGGAAGAAAGATTTTTGGAATAATTTGAGAAGGATTGGATTTTTGATATTTTCGTTCTAAAATTAAAACTGGCATTAATTCTGATTTATAAATATATTGAGGTCTCAGATCAAAAGGGTTCTGAGACAGGCTTGAAGACGAAATTGAAGCTGGAGACTTAAATTCAAATTGAGCCATATTTCTTACAACTGGAGGTTGACTAGGAGGATTCTTTAACACTTGACTGAAGGAATTTGGCTTGGAAGAAGCTAAAACTGAATATTGATTTGGACTAAACGGGATTTTTGAGACCAGAGAACTTGACGAAGGAGAACTCTTTTTAATAGCATAATCTGCTTTTGTTGTGGGCTTTGGCTTTTTTGTCATGATTTTCCTTGTAGAAATTCTCTGGAGGAAAACTGGAAGAGAATTAGAATCTCCTTTAATAAATTCTATATCAAAATAACAAATACTTAAAATAGCTTTTCATCTAGATAAAATTTGTTTAGAAGCAATATTTGTAACATTTTTTTCTAAAAATGTTTTTGCACTTTTACAATCTACTCTTAATAAAAACTTTTGATTTAAAAGATCACTTTGAAACTTTGAAATACATAATACTATAGATAAAATTTCTTTTTTAATAGTACTATAATTCTTTTGAGAATTATTCCAAATACCAGAAGTAAAACAAACTAGTTGTTTTTGTACTGAGACTTTCTGTTTCAAAATACCACCGTATCCTAAATCTGAAACATCTGTTTGTACAATTTTAAAACTATTAAAATTAGCAATATGTAATAAAGGTAAACTCTTTATTCTAGACTTAACTTGTTTTACAGCATTAATATGTTCTTCTATCCATTCTGGTGGATTCTTTTTTAATCTATCATATAAGGGTTTACATATTTTATGTATGTTTTTACAAAAACTTCCTACATAATTAAGACTTCCTAAAAATCTTTGTAATTGTTTTTTGTCTTTTATTTCATCTGGAAATTTATTACTGAAATACTTTAATTTTGGAAGCTGAAACTACTAAACCATTTTTCTTTACAATTTTTAAGAATGTTTCTAAATGTTTTCAGTGTTTATCCAAATTTTTACTATAAACTAATACATCATCTATATAAACTATACTCCAATCTGTATAGGCATTAAAAATATAGTCCATCACATTTTGAAATTCTGAGGGTGCATTTTTTAAGCCAAAAGGCATTACATTCCATTCATATTGTCCAAAGGGTACATTAAAGGCTGTTTTATATCTATCTTCCTCTTTTATTTGGATTTGCCAAAATCCTGATTTCATATCAAATTTACTAAAAATTACAGCAACATGTAATCTATTTAAGAGGTCTTGTTTATTAGGTATTGGATATCTTATCCAGCTTAATACTTTATTTAAGGGCTTATAATTAATTACTAATCTAGGTGTTCCTCTTTCAATTTCACTTGGCTTATTTACATAAAAGCAGAACAACTCCATGGTGATTTACTCTTTCTTATTAAACCTTTGTTTAATAATTCTTGTGTTTCTTTTTGACAATATTCTATCATTTCCTTATTCATTTGTATTGGTCTTGCTTTTGTAAGTATATCTTTTTCAGAAAAATCTTTTATATAAGGAAGACTGACTATATGTTTTTTTCCTATTCCAAAAATCATGAGGTAAATCCGAACATACTTCTTTTTTTATTTTTTCTTCAAACTGAGCTATCCTTTCTTTAAGCTTATTATCTTCTAGTTTTCTATCTATGTTCATAATTTTAATTTCTTTTTGTAATGATTCATTATGTTTTCTTTTACTTATTAAATTTATTTATTTTGTTATTAATACTTCTTTAATTCTATTTAATTCTTTTGTTTTTGGTGCTTCGATAAATTCAAAAGTTAAAACTTGGTCTAAAATTCTTGTTTTAATTCCTTCATCATCTACCGTAAAGGGTCTAATCATTTATAAAATGGTGTTCCTAATATTACGGGTTTTGTTGTATCTTTTAATAATAATAAATAATGTTTTTAAACAAATTCCTTGATTACAAACTTGTGCATTAGATAACTTGTATTGTATTCTCATTCTTGTACCATCTGCTGTATGTAAGCTTTCTGTAGTTTTTTCTAAGTATTGTACTGGGACTAATCCTTCCACGATACAATTCATATATGCTCCTAAACCAACTAAGGCCATTAATTGCATATGATGGATTTTATCAATTACTATAGTTACATAAACATGCATTTTTGATAATTTATTATTGTGGCAAGATGTAAAATATCAACTTCTCTTGAGGTTTCCAATCTTCAGATTCTATTTGAAGCTCATCTTCCTCTTCTATAATTCCTTTTCCTTTATCATTAAATTTTAATTTTATTAATTCTTGTGCAAACATTCCCTGACTTTCTTCTAGACTTTTGATTTGGTCTCTAAGATTTCTTATTTCAAATTTGTTTTCTTTGACTTACTTTCTTAAATCTTCTATGGTTACTTTGTTAGAAGGTTCTCTAAATCTTTTTAATATATTGGTCATACTACTAGTCTCATCTACTTTTATAAATTTATCTTCTAGATTATTTGAATTCTTAGCTGATAAAATATTATATAAGTTTTCTAAGTATTTCTTCTTTTCTTCAAGAGTATGGATATAATCTGCAAATTCTAATAAATTTCTTTCTTCTTTGGTTAAAACATTTATGCTTTTACAATTATTACAGTCTAATTTATTACATAATTGTACTTCTACTTCTAATTATATTTCTTCATCCTCTATAGAGGAGATTAAGTCATCACTTTCATATACTATTTCATTTAATTCTTCGAATTCTATATCTTCATTTTCACTATCTGTGTCATTTTCTTTTTTTTTTCTTTTTTTTTATATTCAACGAATATATTAAAAAAAACCAAAGAGGACAAGGAGTCCTACTTACAAGAAAATCAAAGAAAAAAAAAAGACATATTCAAGGATTACAAATAGCCACCCAATTATCCCTAATGAAAAACAAAGGAACACCCTTAAATTCTCTTGATACCGAAACCCATAAAGAAGTTAAAAAAAAAAATTTTATCCCACAAAATTTGAATAGACTGACTTTTATCATAAAAAATCCTAGCATTTCTCTCAAGCCAAATTACCCATAAAATAGCCAAAACAAAATGCAATGGAAGCTCTCAAAGAAGACCCAAACTATCTCAAGCCAAATTTCATCTGTGTCATTTTCTTTTAACAAAGTATATAATATTGCCTTTAGTTCATCACTTGCTTCTAAACTATCTACCTTATCTTTTAAGGGGGCATTTGTTCTTATAATGTCCTACCTTACCACATTTCCAACAAGTTGGTTTTTTCCTAGTTGTCTTATTTTCAGTTTTAGTTGTTTGTGTCTTTTTCTTTTGAGAGGGTTTTTTCTTAAAAGTATTAGGCTGTTTCTTTGTCCAATAATACTTTCTAGGGGAATATGGTTTTCTTTTATAAGGAGTTTTCCTATTTTGTTTTCTTTGGGTCTTTTTCCTAGCGGATGGAGCCTGTATTGTACTATAACCAAATTATTCACAAAACTTTCCTAATTATGTTTTACTTAACATTTTTTCATTTGAGCTTTTAATCTTAAGTCTGTACATAAAGCTAATCCTTCAGAAGTAATGAAAGAAATAATATCACCGTAGGCTAGTCTATTATAATCTATTACTCCTCCATGCAAGTCTCTAAACTTTTGTTTGATTTTTTCTCCAAATAATTTTGGTAATCCTGAAATAAATCTTTCTTTCCAATAATCTTGATTACAGTCTAATCTGAGCATTACTTTACTTAGAAAGGTGTCTTTATACCATCTAAAGTCTTCTAGTGTATTACATCTGAGATTATTTAATATTTCTCCTGCTTTATCTATTATTGTATTGGGGTCTCCCATAAAATGACGAAGTATAGTGTATATTAAAGTATTTATACTATCTGAAGTGGTTTGTCCTAATTCATCCTTAATTTCTTGCTCTGTTGTACTATCTATTTTAATTGCATTTTTTATTGTTTCTTTATCTGCTTCAGATAAATAACATTCCCACCATCCTTTAAGCTGTCAAGAAAACCCTACAACAGGCATATTTAAAGCTGACTGTTGAGATACTTTAGTTTGTCTAATATAAGTTGTTGCTACCATTATCATTTCACAACAAAGATTAATAATTTGATATTCTGGCATACTATCTATATTTCATTCATAAATAGAGCCTCCATCATATTTGCTTCGACTATAATAGGGTTTTTCTTCAAACTGTATGTCTATTGGTGAGGGTCTAGAATAATAATTTCTATTAGTAGGTCCTTTCATAATGTTTTGATTAATTTCTAAATTTTCTGGATTATTATTATTTATTTCTCTTGTAATAGGGGCTATGGTTTTTGATTTAGAAGTTCTAATAGCTATATTAAAAATTCTAGTAGTTATTTCATCTAATAATTCATCAGCTCTTTTTTCTAAATTAATACCATATTTCTTTTCATCAAATGGTTGGAGTAATGTTACATAATGTTTATTTTGTATATCTTTTTTAGGTTTTATATTAAATTCTAGGATACTACTTATAGTTTTATCTTGATTTTTCTCTATTCTATTTAACTGATTTCCTAATGTTTCTAAACATTGATTTGTATAATTATTCTGATCCATTATGAATTTGACTTCTTTTATTGATACTTGTGAATCAGATATCTTGTCCGTTGTTTTAAAGGATGCTGCAGCTATGTCTCTATTCCTTACTTTAATTTGGATATTTTCTAAGGGCGGATGTACTGAACTAACTGGCATATGTTCTTGTGTATACCACGTTTTAACGTATTTTGTTGCTAATGTATTT
Organism: Hamamelis virginiana; assembly: GCA_017140935.1. Taxonomy (NCBI): domain Eukaryota; kingdom Viridiplantae; phylum Streptophyta; class Magnoliopsida; order Saxifragales; family Hamamelidaceae; genus Hamamelis; species Hamamelis virginiana. The sequence continues at coordinate 555,117 of JAESVK010000205.1, read as the reverse complement.
CCCTATCAACCACCTTTTTGTTTAAGCTATAATCTGGTTGTTTAAATAGATTTAACCAAGTAAAAACCTTAATATTTATTTGATGATATTCATAGTATTTATAACATGGTTCAAAGTCGCGGTCGCGGACGTCGTCGCGTCGCGGTCGCGGACAACTCGTCGCGTCTCGAGCGAGATGTAACTTTAGGCATGAATTAATGTTCAAAAAAATTTTTAAAAATCATAGAAAAATCAGAAAAAATCAGGCAATCAAATGAGAACCATTAAACAAGCAAAATAAGTGGCTTAGAGTGCATGATATGACTTAAAACATAAAAAAAGGCGCTAGCGCACTGAATTGCAGCATTGAAATACATATATTATTAGCTTTTGCATTGAAAAAAAAAAAAACAATTCATAATTTGGTATATATATATATATATATATATATAAACAATTCATAATTTTAGAACAAGTGTTTTTTATTTTATTACAAATAATTTGTTATATAAAAGAATTTATTTTTATCAAATTAGTACAAATATGTTTTTGAAATTACTAAGTGTAGATATTTTTTTTGTGGCTTCAAAATTGTTTAGATAAATTTGTTTTTCTACAAATTAGAATAAAATGTAATTTTGTACAAAAAAAAATTATTTAATTAGCTACAAATTTCGGAATTTGTTTTTTTAAATAAAAAATTACTTAGTGTACATATAAATTATTTTTTTTAAATTCAATAAAACTTAATTCATATGCTTATAAGTAATAAAAAATTACCTAGTGTACATAGAATTTTTTAATATAAAATTAAATAAATCTTGGGTCTAGTGGTATAAAAAAATTATGTTTGGCACTTATAAGTTATAAGTACGTAGCCAAAAATATATATATATCATGATTCAATTTTATACTGTAAGGTCCCTAAGATTTCAAAATTCATATGCTTATTTGTTATGTTAAAAAACTTTGGGACTAATGGTATAAAATAATTATATTTTTTTTTTTTTTTTAAATAACTTTAGGCCTATTTATGTAAAGAGTCGTGTTCCACTTACCATTATTTCTACCATCCGTTTTTAAAACACCAGTGTTTTTTTAATATTTTGATAAACCAACCGTTGGATTAGATACTTTTTTTATGTATATCATGTATGCAAAAAATCACAATGATCCAACGGTTGGTTTCTAAATTATGTCAATGTTAAAAATTATTATAATTAGAAACATTGCAGCTTTTTACAATGAGATGTTTTAAAATCTGACCGTTGGATCAATGTGATTTTTGGCATGTATGACTTGTATAAGAAGAGTATCTAATCCAATGGTCGATTTATCAAAATATTCAACCGGCATTGGTGATTGGAAAATGGATGGTAGATATAATGGTAAAAAAAATGATAAAAGGAAAATTAAATAACAATATAATAATATATTTAGTTCAAAAATAAAATTATAAATTATGATAATTAATTTTTATGGCTACTTGGCAAGTCGGTGAGATTTAAAATGTAAATAAACATAAAAGCAGGATATAGTTATTTAATAACATAAAATATAGTTATTTAAACTATAAAAGCAAGATATTTCTTCTTTTTTGGATAAGCAAAAGCAAGATATTTTATACAGACCCAAAGTCCCAAACAGTCAAACACATACCTGGGAAGCTCGAGAGAAGGCTAGAAGCAGAGGGCAGCAGAGAGCAGCGGCAGACTCGCCGGAAAACCTCCAACGCGCCGGCGCCAGCCACTAGCCACGAAGACCTCCAACTGTCCGACAATCCAACCAGCCACGAGTTGTCGCCTTGTCGGCAGTCTTGGTTGTCGGCAGTCTCAGGGGGGGGTTTGAGTTGCCAAATGGGGATTTTGTGTTGTCGTGGGTACTCAGATCAGAAAAGAAGAGGAAAAAGAAGAAGATGAAGAGGAAGAGGAAAGGAAGAGGAACTGGTCTCTTATTATATGCAGAAGAGGAGGACCCGTGACATTTTTCTGCAAAAGCTTGCAGGTCAGTTCCATGGAATCCCTCATTTGCAGCTTTCGTTCTTTTCAAAAGTTGAAATTTTTGAAAATTGGTAACGACTCTTTCATCTCGGATGATATCTCGGCCGAGATGAGTCGAAAAGACGAGATCTCGGCAACTCGTCTCGTCTCGGCCGAGATATCGTCCGAGATGAACGAGTCTTCATCTTTTCACCGTGAATTGCAACTCGGGACGAAATCTCGTCCGGGTGGGCTCCTAGACCTGGTTGACTCGTCCGAGTCATCTCGGAATCGCCCGATACTTTGAACCTTGATTTATAATAAAGGTTTTTCATATGTTCTTGTTCAAACTTAGTAGAGACTACTTGATAATATTGTTTTCTTTGAGATATATTTTCTACGGAATTAAAATCTTTTTCTAAAAATTCTTTGTCTAATACAAAAGGTTTATTTATCATTAGAATAGAAGGATCATTCATTTGTGATTGTGTTGGGGAGTATGCATAGTTATTATTTGGATTAATACTTCCTGTTGAACTTCCTGGTTGTTGTACTATATATGCTGGTTGAGATATATTTTCATTTTGTTGTAATCCTGAAAATCTTTCTTAATTAATTTTTGAAGTCTGGCCTAAATCTACACTTTTTCTTTGTGGAAAATTAGATATTTGTAGTGTAGTTTTCCTATTAGGTGTAAATCTGATTTCTACAGTTCCATCTTTTTGTTCTACAATTTGTTCTAATTCTCTATTTTCTTTAATTTTTAAAGGATTTACTTTAAGTAAGGTCCATTCACTGGGTAATTGAATTTGATTTCATTCTATACTCTTAGGTATTACTGCATTACTTTTATGAATTTGTACTTGTAATAACATTGTAGATCCTGGAGGACTAGAGATTAAACATCTAGGATTAATAGTAGTAGTCATAGTTTTATAGTAAATTCTATATACTAAAGCTGAATTACTAGATTTACCTTCCATTAAATATCCATTAGTTTTAATATTTAAAGTTAATACTTTGAGTATATTAGGATCATGTAAATATACTGGAAAATTTGGATAACAATCAAAATATAAAGGTCCATCACATAAGCTTGATTCTACTATGCTTAATAAAGAATATACGTATTTTAAATGTCTGGCATCTCTTAAGCTAAGCATGACTGAGGTATTTAAACCATTTCTAGTTAAAGGCTTCATAACTACTTGAACTAATCCTATATATAAATAGTTATATTCTTGAGTTTTATGTTCTTCGGTAATTGATTTAGATAATAATTGATAAGTATCATATTCTGAATTATAAGGTATTGTTTGTTCTACTATTCTAATATTATAATCCATGATTAGTCCTTTCTTTCAGCAAAAGCCTTATTATTTCAAAGTAATCTTGCAGCTTCAGCCTCAAAATCAGAATTCAGAAAGAAGATGAAAGAAGCTTTATCTCAAGTAGGATCAGATAAAGACGAAGACGATACAGCAGAAGTTTCCAGTTCTACTCATCACCTCCAGCAAAATGAAAATGACTGTTATAGTTTAGATTTTTTCTCACAAATGTAGAATTCACGTCATTGCTTACGTTCCAGCCTAGATATGGGATAAGATTTTCATTTATGGGATAAGATCTCTCTACATCATTATACTCCAGTCTACATAGCCGCAGAATTAGCTCAGAGTACAGAGTACAGTATTCACAGATGTCTCTTAGTGAGTCAATGTTCAATAAAATAAAATAAAATAAAAAGTCAAAAGTTGATAATGACAAGTTCAAGACAAATTTAAAGCATGCTAGATGGAAGCTCTGGGAAAAGGAGGCCCTCTCCAAAAAGTTTAAGTGTAATAAATAGCAAATTCCATGAGTGACACTTGGACGACCTTGCCAAGTGTAGACTATTTAGCATATTAATTTAAGTTTTAGATAGGCTTCGGGAAGTCTATCAGAATGGATATATAAGTGATAGCCCCGACTTGTGGAAGGCATCACTTATCACTCATCTTTTCTCCTATCCTCTTGTACTCATCTATATCTCAAGAATCTCTTGTAAGTATGAATACTAATCCAGATTTTCAATTATATGTTGAAGGTTTTCCTAGATTTAATTTTTATTATAGACTTGTATATTCAGAAGATTTAGAAGAATATTATTATGAGATATTTGTAGTAATATGTACCGGTCCATATGATCCTATTTTAGACTTAAATTTAATTTTTAAATTTAATATTCATTTTATAAATCAAAATTAATGTCAGTTTTAATTTTAGAACAAAAATATCAAAAATCAAAAAATTAAATTTGAGTCTAAGATTGGATCATATGGACTGGTACATGTTACTACAGATATCACATAATGATATTCTTCTAAATCTTCTGAATATATAAGTCTATAATAAAAATTAAATCTAAGAAAACCTTCAACATATAATTGAAAATCTGGATTAGTATTCATACTTACAAGAGATTCTTGAGATACATGAGTACAAGAGGATAGGAGAAATGATGAGTGATAAGTGATGCCTTCCACAAGTCGGGGCTATCACTTATATATCCATTCGCCTATCTAATACTTAAATTAATATGCTAAATAGTCTACACTTGGCAAGGTCGTCCAAGTGTCACTCATGGAATTTGCTATTTATTACACTTGACTTTTTGGAGAGGGCCTCCTTTTCTCCGAGCTTCCATCTAGCATGCTTTAAATTTGTCTTGAACTTGTCATTATCAACTGTCTTTTTCAACTTTTGACTTTTTGACTTTTTCTATATACATATCTGTATATATATACATATGTATAAATATATGTATAGATATATGTATATATATACAAATATACATATGTATACATATGTATACATATATACATATGTATATGTATACATATATACATATTGTATATATGTATACACCAAGAATATTTTCTAGGGCTATTTGTTTTCTTTCTCTCATATGGTTTTCTTTTTGCTGGAGCTCTACGTTTAGTTTGTTTTCTTTTTTGAGTAGAAGGAGCTTGTATAGTAGAATAGCCAAATTGTTCGCAAAATTTTCCTAATTCAGTTTTCCTAGTTAATTGATCCTTTTTCATTTGTACTTTTAATTTTAAATCTATGCATATAGTTAATCCTTCAGTATTTATTAAACTTACTATTGTTACACGATTTTGGGTAGAACTTAACCCCAAAAGCTAGCTCAAAAGGTGAGGGTGCCCTCACGCTTATACACAGCACATTACTTTCATATCTAGGCGATGTGGGACTTCGTTTCACACCCTCCCTCACGCGCAATGAAGAAGAAAGCTAGCTCAAGAGGTGAGGGTACCCTCACGCTTATACACAGCACATTACTTTCATATCTAGGCGATGTGGGACCACCCTCCCTCACGCGCAATGTGCTCCCTCGGCAGCACCTACCACGTGCAGGCTAGGGACACTATGGAAACTTAACATGGTATCCACGTGACAAGGCCCAAACAAGCCTGCACGTGAGGGAGAGTGTAGAAGAATGAAATCCACTCTGTCCCACATCGCCTAAATGAAAGGCTTGTTATAGCTTCATATACCTGTATCGGGCCCTCCACCTATAAGCTCAGGCTTTTAGGTGGGAATGGAAACTTAACATATTTGTCCCACATCGGTTGGTCACACCACCCAAGCTTGGTTAATAAATTCTAGAGACCCTCCACTTGGTAACTTAAGTTATTGAGTTGGATCTTGGTTTCTAATATGGTATCAGAGCTAGGTCTTGGGTGGGCTCATATTTTGCATTCCCTTCACTCTCGTATCACTGCCCGGGCCCTCTTCACTGCGAACCCATGGATCACTAATTCTTAGGCTCGGGGTCGTCCACTCGAATACAACCCGGGCTGTATGCCGTATCTATCCTATATTTCAATGTTCGGGGGGCCTCTTTATCCAGAAACTCCTAGGCCTACCAAATCTCTGGCTCAAAGTTTCATCGCCCGCGTACATCCGGGCTGTACGCGAGGGGGAGTGTTGAAAGATTTGTCCCACATCGGTTGCTCACACCACCCAAGCTTGGTTAATAAATTCTAGAGACCCTCCACTTGGTAACTTAAGTTATTGAGTTGGATCTTGGTTTCTAATAACTAAATCACCATAAGTTAATCTTTGATATTTTATTGTTCCACCATGAATTGATCTAAGTTTTTGCTTAATTTTTTCATTAAATAATTTTGGTAATCCTGTTATAAATCTTTCTTTCCAATAATCATTATTACAATCTTCTCTAAGCATTACTTTACTAAGAAATACATCTTTATACCATCTAAAATCTTCTAATTTAGGATCTAAGATTATTCAGAATTTCACTAGCTCTTTCAGTTATTGTTGAAGTATCCCCAATAAAATGTCTTAAAATGCTAAAAATTAAAGTATTTATACTATCAGGAATTGGTCCACCTTCAAGTATTTTTCTGATAGGTATTCCATTATCATCTTCTTTTATAGAATTCATAATTATTAATTCCATTTCTGGAGTAATATAATGATCCCACCAACCTTTCAACTAAATCAACCAAAAAGTCCTCAAGATAATTATAGTCCAACACATAGTCAGATGTTTGATACTAGCATAACTAACATAAATAAACCTTTTGTATTAAATAAAACTCTTTTGGAAAAAGATTTTTAAAAATAAGACTACGATTATTTAAATCAGAGTTATAAATACAATAAACCGAAATTTCATTATAATATACATTAAATTCCCAACTAGAATTAATATAAAAAATATCTTCAATATAAAATTCAAATCTATTAACACTCATGATGAAATACTCACAAAATATCGTCTTGAAGATGGATACAAGAGGAGATAGTAGATGAGAAGGGAGCAAAGTTCAAGAGGTTAGAAACAGATGGATCCCCACAGTCTAGGTCTCATCTGTTTTATAGAAGACGGACTTCAAATTCTAATTTTAGAACCCGCTACAGTTATTAGATAAGAAATTAGAAATTCAAAAGGTCTACAATAATTTCAAAAAGTGAATAGTGCTGAATAGTATCTGCTATAGTAACTTTCTGATTGCTACAACGCTGAATAGTAACTACTAGAGTAACTTTCTGATTGCTACAATACTTTTTGTCTGCTATAGGATTTTTGAATTAGTAACTTTGCTGGGATTTTCAAGCATGTGATAACTTCTGACAATTTATGGAAGCTTCAAGGTTGATTATAAAGTCTTCGAGTTTATCTTCTTGGTAAAAATGCATCGAAAGTACTATATAATAAAGATTATTTATTACATCTGGCTGAAAAAATCTAAGCCATAGTTATCCTCTTCAATAGGCTGCGAACTATTTACTTCTTCTTGGGTGCTGACATCTTCTTCGTCAGACCCCATCTGAAATATTGTTTTTTTTAATTTTTCTTTGAATTCTTTTTTACTACTTGAAGTAGCAAAATCACTCTGAAAGAGAGCCCTCTTGGAGAGAAATTGCTCTCAGTATTAGTTATATGAGAACTTTTACATAAATGAAGATTTCTTCTAAAAAATTCTTTTAGATTTGGAATTAGGACTTTATCGAAAACTAAGGAATCCCACCATTTATATTTTATTCGAGAACATAAATATGGAGGACAAGGGAAAGGAGCAAGAGTAAAAATAAGGAATTCCCATCCCATGATCCATACGAGGCAAAATTGAGACATAAACATAAGAAAAGGACTAGATTTTGACATACCATTAGGGAAAGTAAAATTATGAACATAATATTCAAATCCTTCAATTACTAAAGGTGGAAAGAAATGAGTATTAGGACCAAATTTATAAAACCACTTATTGAACCATAAAGGAAAATTAAGATTAGTTTAAGGACAAAAATGGAAAAACCAGCCATGGGAGAAATTAGTATTTTGGAACAAAAAATATTTTTCCTATGCTTCAATATAATTATAATAATTATAAGTCTGAGGAATAAATTCTACGGAGAATTTCTTTGGAGTATGTGGAAGTTGGTTCCAATCCAGAAAGAACCTTAAGGATCTGACATTTGGACTAGGCTATTTCAGAAAGGATTATTTTTATCTCTGTAATTATGGATAATTGACACACTAGCTGTATCAATTAGGATTAATTCAAAGAATTTTCTGGGTTTGTCAACAGTGGTACTAATCCAATAGCGTTGAGGTAAAAATAGGTCTGGGATTAATTTAGAAATAGGCTTATTTTCAAATTCTCTTTCTATAGGGAAAATTTCATTTATTTCTGGTTTATAAATAAACTGACTTATTGGCAAAAGGAAACTCAGTAGATGACTCAGTTGGAGTCTGGATATATGACCCAGGTATGGTTGGTGACCCACTATTAAACTGGTTCGGATTTGTATTTACAACTGAACTATAAGACTTTATAGGAGTATTTGGTCTTAGATGCTAATGCAGAAAACTGGTTATAAGAATTTGTAGAACCTTGAAATTGAGGCAGACTTATAAAACTACTACTAGTTTTGGGTTTTGTGAAGAAGAAGTGGTCTTCTTCATTGCATAGTCAGAAGGGCTAATTGGTTTTGGTTTGTTGCCTGACATTTTCAGTGAGAAATTTCCTAGAAAGGAAATCAGGAAAGACAATTAGATTCTCCTTTTATAAATTATATTTCAAAATAAAAAATACTTAAAATAGCTTGCCATCGGGCAAAAATATGCTTACTAGCAATATTTTTAACATCTTTTTCTAAAACTGATTTTGCACTTTTACAATCAATTCGTAATAAAAACTTTGATTCAAAAGATCACTTTGAAATTTACTTATACATAAAACAATTGATAAAATTTCTTTTTTAATAGTACTATATTTTAGATGTGCTGGATTCCAAGATCCTGAGGCAAATAGTACTAATTGTTCATAGTTGTCTAATTTTTGTTTTAAAATTCCACCGTAACCAATATCTGAAGCATCGGTTTCAACTATTTTATAGCTTTTAGGGTTTGCTATATGTAATAATGGTAAACTGGCTATTTTTAGTTTATCTAATTTAACTATATCAGTGTGAGTTTTACTCCATTCTGGAGGATTCTTCTTTAAGTCCATCATATAAAGGTTTACATAATCTAAGTCTTTGTAGAAATTTCCTACATAATTAAGACTTTCCAAAAATCTCTATAATTGTTTTTTATCTTTAATTTCATCAGGAAATTTATTACCAAATTCTAAACTTCTTTCAATAGGAATTATAGTTCCTTTTTCTATCCAATGACCTAAAAATCTTATTTTAGTTTTAAATAGACTTATTTTAGTAGGAGAAACTACTAGACCATTACGTTTAGCTATTTTTAAAAATGTTTCCAATGTTTATTAATATTATCACTAAATATTAATACATCATCTATGTATACAATTGACCATTTAAAATATGGATTGAAAATTTCATTCATTATATTCTAAAATTCACTTGGAGCATTTTTTAATCCAAAAGGCATTATGTTCCATTCATATTGTCCAAAAGGGACATTAAATGCCGTTTTATATCTATCTTCTTCTTTTATCTAAATTTCCCAGAATCCAGATTTCATATCGAATTTACTAAATATAATTGCACTATGTAGTCTGTTCAATAAATCTTCTTTATTAGGGATTGGATATCTTATCCATTGTAAAACCTTATTTAAGGGTTTATAATTTATAACTAATCAAGGAGTTCCTCTTTCTATTTCACTAGGTTTATTAACATAGAAAGCTGAACAGCTCCATGGAGATTTACTTTTTCTAATTAGCCTTTTTTCTAATAAATCTTGAATTTCTTTTTTGCAATATTCTAACAATTCTTGACTCATTTGAATAGGTCTAGCTTTTCTTCGAATTTTTGATTCATGAAATTTTTTTTCATATGGTAAGTTAACTTCATGCTTATTTCTATTCCAAAATGCATTAGGCAAATTAGAGCAAACTTCAATTTTTATCTTTTCTTCAACTTGTTCTATTTGTGATTTTAATTTTGAATCTTCTAACTGTTTTTCAAAATTAAGAATTTTAATTTCTTGTTGAAGATATTTATAACGTTTTTCTTTATTAATAACATTTATCTGTTTAGTAATTAAAATTTCTTTTATTTTATTAATTTCTCTAGTTCTAGTAGGTTCAATAAATTCAAAAATTAAATCTTCTCCTAAGGCTTTTGTTCTAATTCCTTTAGAATCTACTAAGAAAGGTTCTACTAAATGTAAAAATGGTGTTCCTAAAATTATAGCTTTTGTCACATCTTTTAATAATATAAAAGTAGATTTTAAACATATTCCATTATTGCAAATTTGTACATTAGTTGATTTATAATAAATATTTAATTTGCTACCATCTGCAGTACTAAGAGATTCAGTAGATATTTCAAAATATTTAGTAGGAATTAATCCTTCTTGAATACAATTCATATCTGCACTAGAGTCAACTAATGCAATGGTTTTTAAAATGATATTCTTTATTTATTACTAAAGTAATATTTATACGATATTTTCTATAATCAATTAAAGAACTTAATTTTAAAACATCTAATTCTTTCATAGTGTCTAATTCATCTATAGTTTCTTGTGAAGGGCTAGGTAAGTCAGTATTATTATTAATAGTTTTTTGTTTTAACAATTCTATGGTAAACATACTTCGTTGTTCTTCTATATATTTAATTTGATCTTTTAATCGTCTTATTTCAAATTTATTCTGATTAGCTTCTTTCTTTAAATCTTCTATACCAGTTTCTTTCAGTTTAAATTTCTTTAGAATATTATTAAATTATCTTGATCTATCTCAATAATTTTATCTTTGAAATGGTTATCTTTACTACTGATTGTTCTTAAAAGATTTTCTAAATAAATTTTCTTTTGTTCTGGATTACTAATTTCATCGGCAAAATCTAATAATTTTCGTTCTTCTTTAGTTAAGACATTTATACTATTGCAATTTCCAGTACAAATTTCTACTTCATTAATATCTTCAATATCACTTTCTGTACTACTACTTTCACTACTAATTTCTAAATCATCAGAATAATTTTCTATTTCATTAATATCATTATCTTTATTATAATCAGATTCACTATCAGAATTTTCTAAAAGTAAATTATATAATTGATTTTTTAAATCATCACTAATGTCTAGATTATTAATTTTATCTTTTAGAGGACAATTTGTTTTATAATGACCTACTTTTCCACATTTAAAACATATAGGACTTTTTCTTTTAGGTTTTGAATTATTATTATCAGATTTCTTAGCTTCAGGTTTATTAGTTTTATTTTGAGGTTTCTTCTTATACCAAGAATATTTTCTAGGGCTATTTGTTTTCTTTCTCTCGTATGGTTTTCTTTTTGCTAGAGCTCTACGTTTAGTTTGTTTTCTTTTTTGAGTAGAAGGAGCTTGTATAGTAGAATAGTCAAATTGTTCGCAAAATTTTCCTAATTCAGCTTTCCTAATTAATTGATCCTTTTTCATTTGTGCTTTAAATTTTAAATCTGTGCACATAGTTAATCCTTCAGTATTTATTAAACTTACTATATCACCATAAGTTAATCTTTGATAATTTATTGTTCCACCATGAATTGATCCAAGTTTTTGCTTAATTTTTTCATTAAATAATTTTGGTAATCCTGTTATAAATCTTTCTTTCCAATAATCATTATTACAATCTTCTCTAAGCATTACTTTACTAAGAAATACATCTTTATACCATCTAAAATCTTCTAATTTAGGACATCTAGGATTATTCAGAATTTCACTAGCTCTTTCAGTTATTGTTGAAGTATCCCCAATAAAATGTCTTAAAATGATAAAAATTAAAATATTTATACTATCAGGAATTGTTCCACCTTCAAGTATCTTTCTGATAGGTATTCCATTATCATATTCTTTTACAGAATTCATAATTATTAATTTCATTTCTGGAGTAATATAATGATCCCACCAACCTTTCAGCTGGCCTGTGAATCCTAAAATTATCATTTTAAAAGCTTCTTCTTCTGTATTGTGACCTTGTGCTTTATAAATAGTTGCAATTATCATCATTTCGTAAGCAATATTCATTATTTCATGTTCTGATCTACCATCAATATTCCAATCAAAAATTGAAATACCATCATATTTTCCTTGTGCATAATATTGTCTTTCTTCAAATTGAATATCTACTGGCGTTGGTCTATTATAATAATTTCTAGATGTTGGAGGTTTAATTATAGAATTAACATTAGAATATTGAAAATTATCTTCTAAAGTTTCTATTTGATTTTAAGTAAGAGGTGCAATACTTTTTGAAGTACTGGGTAAATCTATTTTTAGATTTACAAGATTTTTACTTATTTATTCAATAAGATCATTTTTATTATTTCCTAATTTTAAATTTATATTATCATCTTTTGGCTTTATAAATGATGGTTTATTATTTTTTTTATTTTCTAAATTTATATTAGAACTTGTAATTGATTTGTTTTCTATTTTACTATTAATTTGTCCTGTTTTTCTTCTATACGATTCATTTGTGTACCTATAGTGTCTAAATATTGATTTGCATAATTATTTTGTTCCATAATTGTATTAGTTTCTTTAATAGTAGTGGTTCCAAACTCATTTCCTTTACTAGAAATTTTAATTGGTGAAGCATTTATTTCTTGATCATTAATTTGTATTTTAATTTTTTCTAAGGGTGGATGAACTAATTTTACAGTATTGGTTTCAGTTTTCCAAGTATTTAAATTACTTTTTTTTTTTATAAGCAACAAAATTATATTAAAAGAAAAGAGGACAAGATGTCCTACAATACAAATTAAAAAGGAGTAAAAAAGGATAAAAAGAACAATAAAAAAACTACAACCCAGCCAAACAAACCAAAACCCTACTCACACACCTCCACCCAATTATTCAAAATTACAAACAAAGGAACACCCCTAAATTCCTTAGACACCGATGTCCAAAAAGAGCTCAAAAAACAAACCCGATCCCACAAACCAACAAAACTATCACACTTATCCTCAAATATACGAGCATTCCTTTCAAGCCAAAGCACCCAAAAAATTGCCAAAACAACACATCTCCAAAGAACCATAGCTCGCTTGGAAAATCCAAAAACATGAAACTCAATATCCAACATTGCAGAGGACGATTTTGGGGCCACCCAACATATATCCAAAGGTTTAAACAATCTTTGCCACAAAGCCATTGCCAAAGGACAATGCAAGAAATTTAAATCATTATTATTTTTTGTTAAGAGAGTATCCCTACCCCCCTTTTTATGTAAAGAGTAGTTATCTTGACGAAATAATTCTAACCAAGAAAAGAATTTTATATGTACTTTATTATGTTCACAATATTTCCAATATGTTTTATTCATAGTATCTACAAAATATTTATTAAAAGCTACATTCATAAAATACCATTCTCTTTTCTTAGAATTAATTTCAGAATTAAAATCTTTTTTCTAAAAGAGTTTTATTTAATTCAAAAGGTTTATTTATGACATTTATGCTAGTATCAAACATCTGACTATGTGTAGGACTATAATTATCTTGAGAACTTTCTGGTTGATTCACAGTATAAACTGGTCTACTAATATTTTCATCTTGTCTAATACTTGAAAATTGTTCATTGGTTGGATTTAAAGATCTAGAGAAACTATTTCTAGAATTTTCTCCAGAATTCTCTCCTACATTAGATATTCTAATTGTAGTTTGTCTTTTACGATTAAAATTTAAGGTTACAGTTCCATCTGCATGTTCTATTATTTGATCTAAATCTTGTTCTGTTTGTTCTTGTTTAGGTGGAGGACATATTTTTTCTTATTGCCAACTTTTTGGAAATTTTACATCTTTCCAATCTATTCTTTTTGGAGTAATTTGGTTTGATTTATGGACTTGTGCTTGTAATAATATTGTATTACCTTTAGGGCTTGAAACTAAAGCTTTAGGTATTGCTACGGTATCTAACACTTTATAATGAATTCTATAAATTAGAGACATAGGAGCAGAATAATCATCCATATCTAAACCAAATGTCTTTATATTTAAAGTTAAAACTTTTAATATATTAGCATCATTTAACCAGACTTTATAATTGGGATAACAATTAAAAAATATCGGACCATCACATAAACTAGATTCAACGACACCTAATAAAGAATCTTTAAAACTTCTATGTCTTGCATCTCTAAGAATCATAATTACAGAGTGATTTAAACCATTTCTAATTAGTGGTTATAGAGCAACTTGTATTAAACCTAAATGGATATATGAGAAATTTTCATTTTTATGTTCATCAATTAATCTTTTATCTAATAATTGATAAGCTTCTGTTTTATAATTAAATGGTATTGTTTTTTCTACAGTTTTAATTGTATAATCTTGTCTAAGATCTTTCCAACTTTTTTGATAAATTTCTCTTTTTTCTATTTTAGGTAACTTAAAATTAGATAAATTTTCTTCTATATTTTTATAAATTTCTATACTGTTATTTATCTTTGAAGAACAATTATGACTATTAGAACTACTGGATTCCTCTGTTTCAGAGGAGGTCATATCAGACCTAGATTTAGATTTATTTCCAAATAAAAATTTGTACATCATTCTGTTAGGTTGAGACTGTAATTTTGAGACTTACTGCTTGCATACACACACCCTGAACAGCAATCCTTAGCCTTGACAGGAATTATTGTGCAACCCGGAGAGCAGCGAGATCCATCAAAATCAGATCAATCAACGTAACATTGCTCACAAACAAATATTGTTTAGAATTAAATCTTCCTCTAAAGAGCTGACTTGTCTTGGCTCTAATACCAAAAACATCCAAGAAGAAGTAAATAGTTCGCAGCCTATTGAAGAGGATAACTATGGTTTAGATTTTTTCAGCTAGATACAATAAATAATCTTTATTATATAACTACTTTCGATGCATATTTACCAAGAAGATAAGCTCGAAGACTTTATAATCAGCCTTGAAGCTTCCATAAATTGTTAAAAGTTATCAAATGCTTGAAAATCCCAGCAAAGTTACTAATTCAAAAGTACTATAGCAGACTGTAGCAATCAGAAAGTTACTGTAGCAGTTACTATTCAGCACTATTCACTTTTTGAAATTACTGTAGACCTTTTGAATTTCTAATTTATTATCTAATAACTGTAGCGGATTCTAAAATTAGAATTTGAAGTCCGTCTTCTATAAAACAGATGAGACCCAGACTGTGGGGATCCATCCGCTTCTAACCTCTTGAACTCTACTCCCTTCTCATCTACCATCTCCTCTTGTATCCATCTTTAAGAACATATTTTGTAAGTATTTTATCATGAGTATTAATAGATTTGAATTTTATATTGAAGATGTTCTTGATATTAATTCTAGTTGGGAATTTAATGAATATTATATTGAAATTTCGGTTTATTGTATTTATAACTCTAATTTAAATAACCGTAGTCTTATTTTTAAATTTGAAATCCATTTTGAATATAATTATATTCAAGTTACTCATCCAGACAGATTTACTAGATCTATTTTTAATTATTAACTTTCTAAAGGACTTGTTATCCTGCGTGTTTTTGAATTTTATATTGAAGAATATACATATGTACATGTATACATATGTACATATATGTATACATACACGTGTACATGTATGTGTGTGTGTGTGTGTGTGTGTGTGTGTGTGTGTGTGTGTGTGTGTATACACAGAAATGATACAGTCAAACCGGCCTGACTGTGAAAAAATACGGTCACCCCCATTTTGGGGGTGATGCAGATCACGGTTTCACATTTCGACCGTTGGATTTCCTATTCATGCAGTGCTTGTCATGCCTGCAAAAAATCACAGTGATCCGACGGTTGGTTTATGAGAAAACCGACTTTGAAAAAAAACTGGAATTCAAAGAATAATTTTTTTTTTCAAAGTCAGTTTTCTCATAAACCAACCGTTGGATCACTGTGATTTTTTGCAGGCATGACAAGCACTGCATGAATAGGAAATCCAACGGTCGAAATGTGAAACCGTGATCTGCATCACCGCCAAAATGGGGGTGACCGTATTTTTTCACAGTCAGGCCGGCCTGACTGTATCATTTCTGTATATATATATATACACACACACATATGTACTACACACACACACACACATATGTACATGTATACATATGTATATGTATACACACACACATGTATTTTTGAACTTTTATGTGCTACTGAGCTCAATAGTAAGCAAAACAGAAGACTAATCATGCTTTAGAAAGCACACAAAACACTTGGTGCTTTCTAAAGCATTGGAATGCTTGGAAGTTGGTGCACTAATAAAGCCAGGTCTTAAAAATTACTGGAGACAGAAAGATGAGTTAAGGAATAAATTATTCACTAGGAAAAAGAAAAAAATGCTTTACATTGTTTAAAATATTCGATAATAGTTTAACTATTTAAAGCATTAACAAAGTCTATTGAATCGAGTAATGGTTGGTGTGAAAAATTACCAAGCTAAAAAATAAGATTAAACTTTCTTCATTTATTTTATGAACGAGTAAGTAAACCTCTTATCAAAACAATTTAGTCAAACTAATAACTCAATTCAGTAACTCCCTATACAGTAGTATTGAACCAAAAAAAAAAAAATTCAAAGTGAACCAAAAACAGTTCCAAATGCAAATGCCAATTAAGGAAAGGGAAGTTGTAATCATCAAATGTTGGATGACCTGAGTACTAAATTTTGACCGATGCTTATTGCTTATGGATAAAATGGCTTTGTGTTACCAGAACAATCAGTGTATTAAACTATTAAGCCCAAAGTCCAAAAAGCTGATTCTCAATTGCAATACTGAGCAATACAACATACCATTTTCTTCTAATTGAAAATATTATCAGATATAAGAATATACATAATCCCATTTCTATGTATTTCTTGTAGATAGTTGTATACTACATAGATTCATGCCTGTGTTAGTCAACAAAAATGAAAATAACCTTGCAGACAGAACTGTGGGGACAATATGGATGCTTTTCTTAGTAGAATATACCTTAAGCTAAAAATAAGATCATAATGTGATCTTGTGATTCAACGCAAAGAAGCTCAACAAAGCCTTAAATGCCTACTACTTGGTGTCACCTAGATCTATCCACATTTTGAACAAAACAAATTTAAAATTGCAGGTAGAATTAATCTATGGAATAGGAGAGACTTCAGGAAATATACACAAAGGGAACGAGACCAAATGAGAACAAAATGCAATGATGCAATCTAATAGAAACTGCATCCATGTCCCAATGGACTGAAGCATATACATAACCAAAAATCTGTCTGAGATATTTTGTCAAATAATTGGACATCAAGTCATAAAAAACGCTGATGCATATAAACAGAACCATTCATACAGTTACAAGGAAAAAAAAAAACTGTGTATGAGAACTTTAGAAAAGCAATTAAGAGAGAGAATGAACACTTATGATTAGCCGATATTGGGTTTGCTTTCTTGATCCCTTGTCTCCCATTAAGCTTGTTTTGCATCCAATTCAATAGCCAAGCTTCTCTTTATTCACATCAGATCTTATCTGGTCAAGGTGGTTTAGATTAGACTAAGTAGGTCAAATACTACATTTGAAGTTATGCATCTACTCACTCCATTAGTTTGTGGAACCCAACAGACAACATAGGCAGGGCACATCCCTCTAGAGCATAATCCACACTTGTGAACAAAAGTTTGATAGAAGCAAATCAGTATTGAAGTGTCTGGGTAACATAGATCCAATTTAATCTTTTTCACATAAACATGATTGCACATATTAATAAATTTTTATAACAGTAAGTTCGTGCAGTTTTTCTAAAATAGGAAAAATAACCCCATGCGTTATGTTGCTTACCAGACTCTATCCGTGTCTGATTTAGCTCGTTGCAAGCCTGTATAAACCACAATAGAAAATATATATGAAGTTAAGAAGAAGTTTAAGAAGACTAAATTTTCAAACAATAATAAGACACCTATATTACGTCCTGATTCCGTGTCAATTGCTTTCAGACAGCAGAACATTAGTCATAAAATTGATGAGTAAATCAGGAAAAGCAGTTTGCATACTAGGTGGTTAACTGAACTGGCATATAATTAGAACAATAGGGAGTTTTTAAAAAAAAAAAAAAGTCAAATGAACATAATTCAAATGAACAATGATCAGCTTTACCAAACAGAGCAAAATTTATATGAGCGATGATCAGCTTAACAAAAAACCAGATAATAAGAACACAGACATGAACAAAAATAATTAAGCAAAATCACAAACTAAAATTTATGATTTAGCAAAAAATAAGCAGAAAATGTGAACACGGACATTAACATCAAACCAAACATCCGATCTGATAAAAACAAGACAAAAACCTACCATCAAATTCCTTCTTCTGAAAAATAATCCACGAACAAGATTCAAGCGGGTGCTCCGTGTAGAGCAGACCGAGAAGGGGCTCAATCGATCAGATAGATCAAACCGATCGAGATGAGTGAATGTGCTTGCTCATGAGGCTAGGGTTAGGGTTTCGCTTGGACCGAATTAGAGATGAGCGAGAGAGGGCTGGGGTTAGGGTTTCGCCATGGATCGAGAGAGAGAGAGAGAGAGAGAGAGAGAGATGAGCGACGGAGAGAGAACTAATTTTAATTTGGTCCAAATGAGATTCTACTTCCTGTTTTTCTACTTTTAAATGTAAAAAAAATGGAAGTTTTTTATATTTTCTATAGTGCAAAATTTTGGTAGTTACTTTGAAAAGTTGAGGAAGCAAGAATTTCTTGCTACCTCAGGTGCCATTTAAATAAGCTACCATTTTTTTGCTTTTTTAATTTTCAAAGTAGAAGCAACTTTTTGCTTCAACTATCAATTTTTTGGAAGTAAGAAGCACATTTGGAATTCTCATTTGCTACCTATTTTAAAAACCAAAAAAAAAAAAAAAAAAAAAAACATGTTTGGATACCACAAAATAGGAGAAGAAATAAAAACATCAAAAGTCATTCATCCACTAAAAAGGTCCATCCCAAGAGTAAAAATACATATATGTCAAACGCGCAATAAAGAAGAGCTACAAATAACAACATGATGTATTCCAAAATGATCATGACACATAACCATTTTGATTTGCTGCCCACATATCTTGGGCAATTTCATCGCGAACACCAGCAATATAACGTAACTAAGTTTGGGTAACATTTATCTCAACATCGTCTTCAGATGTGCTAGCTGCTACATGTGCATTACTCTGTGGGTCAATGTCATTCGTCCCACAATCATCAAACCTAGCATCTATAGCTGCATTTTTCCTTATAAAGTTGTGAACAGTACAACATGCAATGACTATGTATTTTTGTCTTCATAAGCTATATGGCGGCATTTCCTTTAAAATTGGAAAACAAGCCTTTAGCACCCCAAAGCACCATTCAATAACATTTCTTAGTGATGAATGCCTATAGTTAAAAAATTCTTTTGGGCCTTGAGGATGACGCCCTCTTCCCCTATAATCACGCAAATGATATCCTTGACCACGATATGGTGAAAGGAAACCAGGCGTGTTTGTGTACCGAGAATCAACAAGATAATATTTTCCTAATTTAAAAATATTCACATTAGGCATGAATTTGAATATAGTTCAATAAAAATTACTATAAATTCATGGAAACTTACCTATAGGAGGTATGGGAAATTTATTCTTAGGCTTTGTTACACATTCTAAAAACACTCTCGTATTCCTTCCCAACCAGCCATCACGTATGTAAACTACATATCAAATGAACATGCACACATAATATTTTGGGTGGGTTCTATTTTCTTCCCACGATATGGTATCTGTTGATCAACTGGAACATGTGCATTAACATGAGTTCCGTCTATAGCCCCAACACAATTCTATATCACATATAAAAACATATATTATTGAGTGCAGAACCATTTGCAAAGATAACAAACCAAACTAGTTCAATTTCACCTGAGTGTTGAAATCGTTCAGCAAGGACGTGAATTCTCTCATGAGCAATAATAAGCAAGAAAATGAAAACTTGTTCCTCAACAAAAAAAAACCTCGAGTCTTTTAACAATCCCTTATCCTTTAGGACATCACATAAATTTTTTAAAACTTCCTTCTCCATCCTAAATTGATCATAGCACCTATCATGATGACCATGCAATAGTTCAATAACATACTCATACCCAGTAAGTTTAGAATTCCTGCATGGTTCCTTAGGCAAACATAATTTCGCGCACTCTATAAAACCTCAAAGTACTAACAGCTCCCCAAATTCATCACCCGAGTCATCATCAAACTTATTATATTGGTTATAAATAACCAAATTACGAGGCATTGCCATAACATGATATAATATGAACAAACAATAAATGATCAAACTAAAACGACAATGCATGCACAACCCATAAAAAACATAAAATACAGTGGCATAACTTTGATAAGAACATACTTAAGTTTTACATGTCCAAAAAACCATAATACCATGTATGTCTAACAAAACATAAGCAACCAACACAACATTACTTACTAGCATAAATGTCTAAATAAAACATTATAAACTGTAGCAAAAAACTAACAATTTTGTTCACTTCATGTTAACCACCCAAACATTCATTTCATATTAAGCACCCAATCTTTCCTTCTACTCTCCGGCATCTCCAAAAACATTGCTCTGAACACCTCATTCTCACCAAATTATTCAATCACTTTTGCATACGTCGGCCCATCTACACCCTCAATTTCATTTAATGCTTTGATACTCTCCTTAACAAATTTAGAAGATGTGTTAGCCTATTGCAACTCTTGGGTTGGTGAAGAGGCATTCATTGATCTCTCTAATATATCAACCTTCCGCTTACAATTTTCAATATATGCAAACAAGGCAGATGACATAGTTGCTGCTTCATTTGCCCTCTTACGCTAATTGCCAGAAGGGGTAAGATGTTTTCTACCTCGAGGCATATTGGTTGAATTTGCATCATCAGACTGTTCAAACAAATGTTCTTCAATTCGTTTCCATGGAACTTTAGTGAAGGTAGTGGTACTTCTATTTCCTTTTATAACCCCTTCCTCCATGAGGTTAATCAAAACTGCTTCATTTTTTGGTCCCCGTATATTAGCATCAACATCGTCATCATCAACCTCTTCAACATCATTCCGAACTTGTTCTATATGAGCCAACTAATTAACAACTATCAAAATAAAAAGACATACAAAAAATAAAGGAATTAAATAGAAACACTATTACAGTTACAGTGATACAACAAAGACCATTATATATATAAGGTCGGAGAGAAATGACCACAAACAACACCCAGCATAAGTTCCCACAATCAAGATTATTGCAAATATAAGTCTACAATTAAGCATATGAAATGAATCAGGAATAAAAATCTTTATGATAAGAACAATCAATTATAAAACTGCAGGGATTAAGTGTGCATGTGTTATTATAGGCTTCAAGAGAAACCACTTTGTCATCAAGGTTTTGACAGCATTGAAGGATTAAATGAGAACCCCAAAAGTGGAGTTTATATGCTACAAAATGCAAAAGTAGTCCGGCGGCTGGTGTCCATTCCGATATAGTAATATGAATAGAACCATGATTATATACAGGACATACCTTCTGTCTTCTGTTGTGAGCCTAGACAGAAAACACATTCAGAATAGCAATTTTGAATTTTCAGCACATGTAGGAAGCGGACAGCAGGTTCTTATTAAGCAAAAGAAATAATCCTAAGAAGTTATATGACTTTTCTGTGCAAGGAAGAAGTAGAAGAGATTTAAAAAAGTAATTGTGGCGTACCACTTGAGATCTTGAATTTGGAAAATTCTTCCCTACCTTAACCATTTCTAATTATGGCTTTTGCCCCCATGATATCTTCCTCCCTTCTAAAGTTGTAACTATATCTATATATATATATATATATATATATATATATATATATATATAGTATATGTTTAAAAGTCATTCAATCATATCCTACAATAGTTTTTAATTCCATGAAGCAAGCTAAAATCATTTAACACGTACACGCACACACCAAAAATAAAAAATAAAAAATGAGAGAGAGAGAGTAGTACCAAAGCAATTTTGCAGCTTCAGCATGGATGTTTTCTTCCTACCATGTTGAGAATATAGCTAAAAGTTGAATTTTAGATGGCCATAGTCAAGAACTAATACGTTGGACAGAAATCCAAATTAAATTACACATGATAAAATTGAATTTTCTCTATATGGAATAAGTGCAAAAATGTCTCCAAGCAACTCTAATATTTAATCAATAAAAGACGAAGGGTTCTACCTTTTTCGATAAAGTTTTCCCCTCTGATCCTTTTGTAATTCCTCCATGAAATATGCAGACAACACTATATCTTAAGGAGATCAGTGCTGTCAACTTAAAGTTTACCTACAAAACTCCTACCATTACATCTAACAGAAACTCCCATAAGATATTTGCACCTTTACAACACAAATCAGGCACTAACTTTAGTTCAGGCACTAACTTTAGTTCGAGCTTAGTTTCAATGGACAGGAAAACAAAATTGTCCACCTTGTCAAATATATTATAGATTCCAAAGTATTAAGCTGGAAGTGTCATGAGTGCACTCAACTCTCAATACAAATATTACTATATTGAAATAAGGATATCCGGTCACTTTCTTCATATTAACCAATACATTAAGCACATATGAATCAAGCCCAAATACTGCAATTTAGTAATAATAATAAACGAAGAATCGAAAAATCAACCACTAAGCTTTGAAAACCATGTTTGTTATCATCTAATCATGCAATAATCAAAGCAACCAAACTAAAATATGACATTGAATCGATGCAAGTTAAAATGCAACATAAGATCAAATATATCAATGAAAAGTACTATCATCATAGAAATTATCAAGGTTAGACCAATAAACATCAAACTAAATGAGCTCTAATCATTTTACAATAGTTTGATCATTTCGATTGCAGAGAAATCAGAGGAAAATAAAAGAAAATTTTGAGTCTCTTGTTTTCTCTTTTTTCGGTAAAAGAGTCTCATGTTTTCTCAAATAGGCCAACTGGTTGTCTTGTGCTTCTTTGGGTAGAGGTGTTCCGTTTCCTAGGGCCTTAAATAATGGAAAACTCAGGATTCAAAACTTTGATTTCTTCTCCTTTCCTACATTTTCCCGGAAGCCAAACAGAGGTCTACGTTAAACGTAAATAAGACAACTTTCAAATCAGTGTATAGAATTTTGATGACCATTTACCCCACGTTTGACTACAGGGAAATCTGAGGCAAAAGGGGAAACGAAATAGAAAATATTCGGTCTTCAAATCTCTGTTGTTTTTGCTTTATAAAAACGAAACCCTCAACACAACAAAGCCAAAAATAGTTTTCTTTAGGGTTGTTTCAGTGAAGCTCTTTGTTTCCTTGGGTTATTAACATGGAAAACTTTGGTTTATTTTATTTCCCTACATTTTCGTGGCAATCAAGCGTACTGAAATGTAAAGAAAAGAATATATTCTTGAGAAAGATGGACGATCGGATGATCTTACAATGAAAGTGCAGTCCGACGGCGAGCAGGATGCTGGTGCGACGGCGAGCCCTGGTGCGACGGCGAGATGGGTGCTGGTCGCGTGATAGGGTAGCGAGAGAGAGAGAGAGTGTGGAAGAAAGAGGGGATCGTGGGAAAAAGAACTGAAAAATGATTTTTGCATCCCGGGGATTCGAAGTGTGGGCCGGTCTTTTACTTCCACTTTCTACTTTAAAAAGTTGTGAAAGCAATTTTTGTTTGCTTCCACAAATTTTAAAAGCACATGAACTACTTTCAAGTACTAAAAAGCAACAACTTATATAGCAAAACTTGAAGTAACTACCAGGCGTAATTTGTACCAAAACTTCCATCTTTTAACTTTTAAAAGTAAAAAACAGAAAGTCGTATCTTATCCAAATGCACCCTCAACTTTTTAAAGTAACTATCAAATTTTTTGCACTCAAAACTTTCATAATTTCTCTTAAAAGTAAAAAAACAGGAAGTAGAAGCTTATCCAAACGGGAATAAATTATATGAGCTTCATCTTTTTTTTAATTTTAATTATTTTATGAGTTAAGCAATTATAATTTTATTCATTAAGAAAAAATTATATATAATTTAATTATTTATTTTGATTTTCTATTATTTAAAATCATTATAAAAGCAACTCAAACCATTAAGAGGCATTTTTCCTCTCCAAAACACCTAATTAGTATTTTGCCTCCCCCACTTTGTCTATCCAAATGAAAATGCACTCCAACCATGTCAATGAAAATGCCTAACCATTAATATTTTAATATTATTTTGACTTTTTGTCAAGCCATAATTTGAATATGCTACCATGGCTATATTTTGTAACGGATTTTTTGAAGTAGTATATTTTACCGATAATTGTATTTTAACGACAATTTTTTAATAGTCATAAATTAAATTGAAGTAGGGAAAATGTAGAATTCAAAATAAAAAAATTTGCTTTCATTTGCCAAAATTCTAAATTCAAAATATAATTTCCATATATCAATTCAAAATTCAGTTTATTGTGAAATATGAAATTCAATTTCAAACCTAGTCTGCTAAATTTAATTTCAAAATTCAAAATTTCAATCGCCAAAATTCAAAATTCAAAATTCAAAATTTTAAACTACTAAAATTCAAATTTAAATTTTCAAAATCCAAATTCAAAATATTGAATTTGACCACCAAAATTTCATCTATAATATGATCATTTTCCTTCATCATTTTCATCCATTACTGTGATAATCCAAAAAATTTTAAAATGCATGTTTTAGTATCTTATTTAAACTTTGGGGTGATTTTGTAAATAAACAAATATTGTTTTAAAAGCTTTTATGTAATGCCAAACAAGTCCCCATTGATTCCTTTAAAAACCAGTGAGCTGTCCCATTTTAATTCATCAAATAACATTTCATTTGGAGAGTTAGAGGGCCGAGAGAGACTATGAGAGGGGTGCAACACCAAGTCTTGCCGGATTCTTGCCAGATTTGTCGTCGAAGTTCATCCCTTATTGCTTTAAAGGTAAGTTTTGCTTATGTTTAAGCTTGGTTTTCATAAGTTGTGCTTTGTATTTTCGGAATCAAAGAGTTGAAAGCTTGGGTTTTGAGTTTGAGATTGTGTGTGGGTATTTTGTTGATGCTTTAGAGTAGGAATCATGTTAGGAATGGTTGGTTTTGGGAGTTTTGAATTTTACTATAGCTTGCATGCAAGAGGTTCATGGGTATCATGGGTTTTCAAAGCTTGCATGTTAAGTTTTATTTTGTGGGTTTTCTCTTATTTTTGGTTTGGATGATAGATCAAACTTGATTAAGGTTTGTTTTTAATTTATTTAAGAGTTTAGTGGGTTTTGGTTGGAGTTTTTGGAAAATGAAAGCATGCATATAATGCTTTGCGGGTTTCTTGGGTTTTAATCTCATTTTCTTGAAAATTGTTTGTTGGTCAAGCTTTTAATCATGGAGTAATGGTGTAGATCAAAGTTATTTAAGGTTGGTTGATGTTGGATTTGTGGTTTAGAGGTTTGATTTTAAGGTTTGAGGAGTTTAAATGGGAGTTGTGTGGTGTTGAAAACATTTGCAGCACGGCTGCATGTTGTTGATGACACCCATTACCGATAATTCTATAAGCATTATCGGTAATGCTTGTGATCCTCGGGTGACAGCAAGTGTTAGGTTTTAATTATGTGTGGTGGCTTGTTTCGTTTCAAAAATTGGTTTGGGTTGTACATTTTGTAAAATGTGTACTAATGATCTAAAACAAAGCTGTGGCAAACGTCTCTATCTCACCATGGACTAGGATGGTAAGTGACTTAGTAATTAGATAATCTTGTTTAGGTGGTTAGATGCCTTGTATACCCTTATAACATTTGTATGTGGCTTGAAATTGATCAAAAAGGGCAAATACTGCATTTCAGCAAACTTGGATCAATCCAAGAGTGGTGCTGGATCGATCTTGATCAGGATTTTCGAAATTCTGAAATAGAAACAATGAGGATTGATCCAAGTGTGGTTTTGGATTGATCCAAGTCCATGATTTTCATAAATTGCCAAACAGTAACAATGAGGATCGATCCAAGACTCCCTTGGAACGATCTAAGTACAGTTGGAACGATCTAAGTACAGGAAAAATGTTTTTTATAGTCTATTTACTGCTCTTACCTTTGGTAAAGTTCCTAGGTCATTTTCCCCTCTATAAATACGATCTCTTTTGTAGATTAGGGTTGAGCTAGCCTCCAGAAAAGCATACCCTCTCTAACCCTAGAGTTGTTTTCTCTCTTGTGAGCTTTAAGTGTTCTTCCACCTTCAAGATTCATAGTGTTTCTTCATTTACATCATATGGATTCAGTTTGATTTCCTTTAGGATTGTCAAGAAACCTTCGAAACAATACTTCAATAGCTATGGTGAGGAATTTCTATGGAGATAGGAGATTTCTCATGGCTTTTGATTGAGAAATCGAAAGTGAGGCCAATGGAATTGGTTGCTGAGCATGATGTGAAGATGGAGGACTCATTGAGATGAGTTGATGAGATCTTGGTACACTAGGCCTGGGATTGGTGAGAACAAGTGTATGGTATAATCTCTGTACTCCTTTTTTTTATAGTAGATTGCTGTGTTTCTCCCATGATTTTTTCTCGAAAGGGTTTCCACGTAAATCTTGTGTTCTTTAGATTGATTTATTGTGTTGAATATTGTTTGTACTAACTATCAAGAAGGATGAAATGATTTCTGATTTGTTCATGGATCCCTCTTAATAGTTAGAATGTCATATTGTTATATTGCTCATGATGTGTTTGTGTTTATTACTGAACTATTGAGTTAGTCCTTTTTCTGTGTGAGTATTCATAGGAGTGTGATATTCTGTGGTAGTTTTTCTTAAATTAATTCGATCTAGGTGGACTTGCTGTTTTTCAATTGGTATTAGAGATAGAATCATTGTGATAGGCTAACACCAAGGTGAAATAGTCCTTAGATCATAATTTCACTCTTCTATGGAAAAAGGAAATTCAGTTACACGACCACCCAAGTTTGATGGTTCAAACTATGCCTATTGGAAGGCTAGGATGAGGATTTTTCTAAAATCTCTAGATGAGATAGTGTGGGTCACTGTTGAGCAAGGTTGGATGAGGAGACCTTACCTAAACCAGCTGATAAATAGGATAAAGAAGAGTTAGAAAAAGCTGGTTGGAACAGTTGGGGTTTAAATATTATTTGCAATGCATTAACCGCTAGCGAATATCGTAGAATTATGACATGTGAGACTTCTAAGGAAGCTTGGGATATCTTGAAGATAACCCATGAGGGTACTACATTAATCATAAATTCAAAACTTCAAATGCTCACTTCTCAACTTGAAAGAATTAGAATGGAAAATAATGACATTCTCATATTTCTATGCTAAGTTGAGTGATATTGTCAATTCATCTTTCAATCTTGGTGAGAAATTTTCTAATTTTCAAGTTGTGAAAAAGATTTTAAGGTCTCTTCTGGATCGTTTTCAACCAAAAATCACAGCTATTGGAGAAAGCAAAGATATAGGTTCAATTTGAGTCGATGAGTTGGTAGGTTCAATTCAAGCATTTGAAATGAATCTAAGAGATTCAAAAAGCAAAAACAAAAGTCTTGCTTTATCCTCAATAAAGGAAGAGATTAAATCACATGAAAATGATATTGATGTGAATGAAGATGAGCTTGCACTATTTGTTAAGCAGTATAAAAAATATCTCAAGGCCAAACAAGGTTTTTCAAATCAAAACAAAAAGTTTGACAAAGGGTAAAGCACAACCTCATTAAAAGTTGACAATTAGAATTCAAAAACTGGGAAGGAATGTTTCAATTGTCACAAACCTGGTCATAGGGTTGCAGAGTGTCCTGAGAAGAGAATGAATTAAAACAAAGCTCATAATGCCACTTTAAGTGATAGTGATGAGGAGAATAATACCTCTCATGAAAATGACTCTAACAATAAAGAAGAAAATTTCACTGCATTTGTGGTGACCGTGGATTCTCCTTGTGAATCTACTTGTATTCAAAAACTCCTAAGGTTGGAGAACATTAAGTTTCTTTTTTGGAAAACTAGGATGAAAGTCTTTTTGAAATCCATTGATGTTAATGTGTGGAGAAGTGTAGAAATGGGTTGGGAACATCCCATGATAAAAAATGATGGCAACTCATCTTGAAACCTTTTGAAAATTAGAGTAGGGATGAAATTGATACCCAAAATTGGAATAAAATTGGTTTTAAAAACATATGTGATGCTCTAAATGGTCATGATCTTAAGCTTATTGATAATTTTGAAACATCAAAATAAGCTTGGGATCATCTTGAGATTATTTATGAGGGCAACACATATGAAAGAGATCATAGACTGCATTGTCTAATGAATCAATTTGATCGTATCATGATGAGTGACCATGAAAGTTATGGTGAATTCTATACAAGAATCTGTGACATTGTGAACTCTTTAAATGGCCCAGGAGAAAAAGTTCATGAGTCAAGAATTGTAAGAAAAGTTATGAAATCTTTACCTCATAGATTTTGTGTGAAAATTGTTGAAATAAAGAAAAATCAAGAAGTGAACTCTATTACTATAGATGAACTTGTTGGGATACTTATGTGCTTTGATGAACAATGTTCGTGTGTTGTTTCTGAAACTAGTCTTAAAGCTTTTGTTGTGACCTTGGAAACTCATGAAAAGTCCTCGAACAATAAAGACCTAGAAGATACTAAAATATTACTAGGAAAGACTAGTGATGAGACCAAGAGCCTTGAGGAAGAGGAAAACGAACTTCAAAGGTCTTATGATGAGCTCTATGAAGAGGCTTATCAACTCATGAAGAAAAACTTGACTTTGGCTTTTAATGCAAAGTCGGTTGAGAAAGAAATTGAAATGTTTAATGAAGAGTTGAGCAATCATGTCTCTCACTTACAAGATGTGAAAACTGAAAAATTGGCCTTGAATGATAAACTTATCTATTTGAAAAACGATAATGAATCCTTTGTGTTGAAAATATGTGAGTGTCAAAAAGAAGTCGAGTCTTGATTCAAGACTCAAGAATGAAGTTGAAAGTAAAAGTTGTCTAAGTCTTAAAGTGAAGAGTCTAGAAGATGAATTAGCAATGGCTAAGGAAACATTGTTAAAACTTTCTAATGGGAGTAAAAAATTGGATCACATTTGTGATAACCCGGATTTCTAAAACATTATTTTATTCATCTTAAGTGATGATGTGGCTTAAATTTATTATTTAAAAAAAAACTTTGAAATAATTACAGTTTTCCATTAGGCATATAAAAGGGTTAAAAACCCATTCTTCCTTACTTTCCATTTCAGCAGAGAGTTGGAAAGGCTGAGAGAAGGAAAGGCCGAGAGAAAGAAAGGCCGAGAGAGAGACAGCTGAAGAAAAGGGAGAAAAAATAGAGGGAGGTCATTGGAGCTTGTCGGAGTTGGTTGCCGGAGTTCGCGCATCATCGTAAAGGTAAGTTCTTGCTATATTCGTTTCATTTTCTTTACTTGTACATGAGTTATTTTCATATTTGTGTAGTATGAGTGTTGGATTTTGGGTTTTGATGATGACCATGGTGTTTTAGGAGTGATTTAAGATTTAGTTTAGTGTTTTGAAGAAGGATTTGAGGAGTATTGGGTTGTATACCTGCTACATGTGGGTTTTATTGAGGTTTTGAGTTAGGTTTTGTTAAATGATGAAGTTTGATGCGTTCATTTTGAGTTTAAGAGGTGAATCAAGCTTGTTTGGGGTTGTCTATTGTTGATTTTAGGTTTTGGGAACTTGATTTGAGGTTTTGGGGTTGTTTTGTAACCTGAAAATACCTAGTTCTTCAGATTTATCGAGGAGACAGTCGATTGTTTGAACCAAAGAGTCGACTGTTTGAATCAAAGAGTAGACTATTTGAACCAAACAGTGTACTCTTTGGGCAGAAACTCACTTTCCTTCATTTATATTATTTTCTTCATAACTTTTTCATATGGACTCCGTTTTGGGCGTACTTTATATGTACGGAAAGCTTATAAAGTCTAGTTTCTAAACATTGTGGTCTTGGAGTTAGATTAATTTTGGAAAGAGAAATATTTTGTAAAATACCCCATTTGCCCTTTTGTGTGCACTTAACCTTCTTTGGCTTGTATCTTTCGAATCATTTGGCATTTGGCCACGAAATTCCTCGTGAAGCGTCTAAACATTATTGGGAATATGTATTGGAAGTTTTAAGGCCCTTGGTTTATTATTTTGGGGTTTTGAGTCTTTGGGGTCGCGTGTGATCAGTTTTGAGAAGCGAGTTGCTTTAGTTTTGAAAGTGTAGGTCTTTTGTACTTTCTTGTGATTCTTTGCTTGCATTACTTATTGTGTCCGTTTGAAAGGTTCTTTGGAGAACCATTTCCTTTGGAGTGCTTTGAACATTGCATTTGGGAGGCTCGTGGAGCCGTGTGAAGGGTTGACTAACACTCTGGAATTTAGGTAGGAATAATTACTCTTTTATTGTTGGTAATAATGTATCGATTTTATCAAATTATTCAAGAACAAGGTGAGCTTTATACCCTTGAGTAATATAAATCACGAACACATGAGAACTTTACTGTTTTTACTGAAGTATCAAATAGATGCCTGGTGTATATTATTTTCCTGAACTGTTAACTATATAATACATTTATGAAATGAAAACAAAGGCATGGCATTGAAATATTTAAGGACTTACTTGTTGCTTAATAAATATTTTAATACTAAATAAAGTATATTTACAAACATGGGAATAGGCTCTTTACCTTATTTTCTTAATAGAAAGGTTACAAAGGCATATGATAACTTT
Source organism: Hamamelis virginiana (assembly GCA_017140935.1). Taxonomy (NCBI): domain Eukaryota; kingdom Viridiplantae; phylum Streptophyta; class Magnoliopsida; order Saxifragales; family Hamamelidaceae; genus Hamamelis; species Hamamelis virginiana. The sequence continues at coordinate 524,366 of JAESVK010000205.1, read as the reverse complement.
TTTATGTAAGTATAATTGAGATGCTTGGTTTTTATACTTGTATACCTGATTTTCTGAACTGATTTACAAATGAGAACGATTATGAAGTATTTTAACTAGCTATTCCCTTATATTTTGACTAAACTCAATATAGAATATACAATGACAACTCCAAGGAATGGCGTGAAAATCTATTTCGTTTTTAGACAGTGACATGCCTTATGAATCATTTTATACGAGGGATAATGACATACGAAATGAATACTAGAACTTGTAACTTAGTAATACCCACTTTGTACAAAACGATGGGCTTGGAGAGTATGTTTTACATGATGGATGAATTGAGGCCCTGGATTTCTATAAAGTTTGTTGGCCTTATGGCCTCCACCCTTGATTATATGATTGATTTTGGTGATAACAAACACTGTGCTATGAATATTATATAGTGAATATTTTAATTTGATCTTCTTATCAAATTATCAATTGTGTATTTCTTTATCATATCTATATAATTGATATTGGTAAAAGACTTGTGAAAATTATTTTGCTTTTTAGCATATATCTTGCAAATCAATAATTATGGAGCTGTACCACTCTTTGAAGATCATATACTCAAACATTATGCACTCCATCATTGAAGTTCAAACATGGAAGCCTAGCATAAGACCTGGAATTCTCTTGAGGATATACTTTTTGAAGACTTGTGTAAGTTTAGGATTTTTCATGTAAATCTCTCATTAGGTATTGAACTTTTTATGGCTCAAATGATAATGAACCTTGTAAACCATTTTTTTTTAACCTGGAAAGTCATTTTTTATTTGGTCACAAATGATTTTAATCAAAGTGGGCTTTTATAAATTCAAAAGACTTGTCAATTTTCATGAAAATTGGTTTTGAACATTGCCTAGTCGACTAAGCCTCTTTGATTAGTCGACTAAAGTAGTGACAATAAGCAATTTTCAAGAAAATTGTCAAGTAGTCGACTAACCACTTTGATTAGTCGACTAAAAGACTCCTTAGTCGACTAACGACATTTGCCTAGTCGACTAACCGAGCCTAGATTTCAAAACTCACTAGTTTTAAACACTCTAGTCGACTAATCCTTATTGTCTAGTCGACTAACCATGCCCTGAACTTTATAACGGCTAGTTTTGACAAACCAAAACGGTCATTTTATTGTGCCTAACTGCCAGGCTTATAAAAACTCTTTAAATGAGTATTAAACAGTCAATTAATCATATACAAACATACTCCAACTAGTTCTATCATCAATCTCGTATGATTTAGTCATCAATCACTCACTTGAGCCAAAATTAGTTCATCAATTTGAGAGATACTAGAGAGAGCTTACTTTGTAATTCATTTACTCATCAAGGAGTTCTATTGTTGTATTGAAATCTCATCTACTTGTAAATATTATAAGTGCTCTTGGTGAGCATTGAGGGTGTGCTCTTTGTGAGACACCATTGTTGAAGGAGCTTAGTAAGCTTTGGCCAGGCATTCTTTGTGAAGCTTGAAGAAGTGTTTTTTGTGAGCACTAGTGGGTTCTTTGTGAGCCATTGTTGAAGTTCTTTGTGAGCTTAGGTAAGAGTCTTCCACTTGGGATAAAGAAGACTGTGTAAAGGTTTCTCCACCTTGAAGGAGCTAATCCTTAGTGGATTGTTGGGAATCCTTGAGCTGGGTGCTTAAGGTGAGGAGTAGGCGGAGTCCGAACCTTGTTAAATCGCTGAGTTTGATTTCCCTCTCCCTTCTCTTGTTTCAATTAATTGCTTATATATTTAGTTCATATTGAAATTAATTGAACCATAATTTTATTTGGTTATTATTTGCAAAAGTTTGCCATAAACCCTATTCACCCCCCTAGGGTTATATATTTGGGACAACAATTGATATCAGAGCTAGTGCTCAATATTTGATTGTTATCTTGAGTAAAAGATCATAACAAACTTGAGGGAATCGAGTTTTTCACAAGACAATTCTATTGACCGACCTCCTATCTTCAATGGTGAAAATTATTTGATTTGGACAAATAGAATGAGCATTTTTCTTGAAGCTCAAGACTATAGAATGTGGTTTATTATATGTGGTCATACAGAATTGCCCACAAAACCTAGAAATGAATGGACTAAATTAGACCACAAAATTTTTTAAATTAAATGCATTACAAAACAAGCTTTGTTTCATTCTCTATGCGAAAATGTATACAATCGTATCTCAAAAGCTGAAACTTCAAAACAAATTTGGGATACACTTGAGATAATTTATGGAGAAAATTCCGAAGCTACTTTGAAAAAACATCAATCACTTGTTCATGATTTTGTTAG
>JAESVK010000205.1:505024-517063 GCA_017140935.1 Hamamelis virginiana | reverse complement strand
TTTTAATTTAAAGTTGATTCGATTCATCGATTAAGTGATTTCATGGTTGAATACAAAGGAAAAAGTTTTTAAACCTACCTTCCGCTGCGTTCCTTGTTTGTATTCTTTCAGATTTTGAAACATTCGAAATGATTCATGATGAAACAATTTTCTAAATGCATTCACGATTTACATATCTCTTAAATTATTTGGAAATACTTGGAAGGACCTATACTAATGAATATATTGTGAGAAAGTTTCTTAGGTCTCTTTCAAGAGAATGGGAGATAAAAATCAACTTCATTCTAGAAGCAAAGGACCTCTCAACTCTAAGTATGGAGGAACTCATCAACTCTCTCATGCAACATGAACCATACTTGATAAAGCAATATGGTGAAGAAGTTGAAGAAGAGATTGAGCCTCCATCACCAAATCAAGCACAAAATCATTTGAACATCAACCATGGTGATGTCATTGAGATTGAGGAAAACAATATTGATGATGGTAATGATGAAGAGAGCATACAACTCACTCCAATGTCCATCGACTATTCAACAAGTGAATCAAGTGTGTCAAATTTCAAAATATGCAAGCTTTGTTTTGAAAGAGGACACAAGAAAGAATATTGCCCTCTACTCATGAAATTGAATGCACTTGAATTAATTAAAACTAAGTATGATAAAGAGGACAATTCCATTATATCAACCTCTCATGACAATGAAAATAAATTCTATGATCACGGTGGATATCTTAAAGAATGAAGGTAAGAAAGCCAACTTGGTTGGTTAATTAGTGAAATTTCATTAATTCTTACATCTTGCATATGTAATCTTGATGATTAATTACTATGCAATACCCATTGAATATATTTTTTTTAGATTTGTTATATACAACATCTTGGTGTGTTTAATTAAAATTGTTTATATGCAAATGATATGCTATTGAATTACATGCTTTAAAGTTTCATTGATATGCACTTGCCTATGGTATAATCAAATTATCATATGTGATGCTCAAATATGTTGTTTTATTTGTTGCAAATTTGCTTACAAATCATATGTACGCATGAAAAGTATTTTTGGAAAGGGAATTTTTGAAAAATTAATTTTTTGGAAAGCTCTAGTCGACTAAGCATCTCCTACCTAGTCAACTAAAAAACTGGGTATTCAAAACAAAACTGAACGGCCTCGATTAGTCGACTAAGCCACCCTTCCTAGTCAATTAAAGTTTCTAGAAAATTAAAAATGGCTACTGCCTCTCGATTAGTTGACTAAACATAGTGACTAGTCGACTAAGAAGCTATTTAGTCGACTAATTACAATGACTAAGTCAACTAACCGCAGAGGCTCTGTTTTTTTTTTTTTTTTTTAAGTCGTGCCCGTTCATATTTTCTTAGTTTCCTTTTTCTCTTTTGAGTTTTTCTCTTACAGAAACCCAACCCTAGTGCCTCATTACATTTTGAAGTTGGATTAAATATCTTTAACATCATTTTGTTGGTTCATTTCATTGTTCATTTCCATCCCTCTAAATTAAAAACCCATGGCTCCCAAGAAATCCACACCAATCAATCGTTCTCATGGGGAAGGGTCGTCAAGAGCTCCTCCAAGGAACAAGGGAAAGGAGAAAGTTGTAGAAGACGTTCCTCGTCGCCCTCGCTCGAATGCATCATATTCGGAACTCTTCCTTTCTGTGAAATGTAAAGCTCTATACACCGAACATATCGCATCAAGAACAATCGTACGTGGTAAGTGCGTTCCACATTCGTTTCTTAAAGAGTATTTCCCATATGTTTACTCCTTGTTTAAAGACTTACATTGGTTGCCTATCATAAATAGCCAATCCAACCACAACCCTTCTTGTTAGACATTTTTATGCCAATCTAGCCACTATGAATAAAAATTCTATTCACTCCTATGTTAAGGGTGTAAAGATTGAATTTGATTCAGAAAATCTTGCAAACTTATTTGGTATTCTTGTAGGAAAGATGCATTGGTTTAAACCAGAAAACCACCCCTTCAAAACTGAAAAATTTCCTATGCTTGAGGCTATTCGCCAAATTTGTGGTAATCCCACAATGCAAATGCATGAGTTCACCAAACTTACCTCCCAACTCATTTTAAATGCCAGGGTCATTCATTCCATTGTAACTCACAATATCAAGCCAAAATCAGGGAGTTACACATATATCTCTGAATGGCACATCTTTATGATTTGGGCAATTTTGAACAAAGAACCTATAAACCTTGCATTTGTCATTATTGATCAAATTCACACTTTTGTTGGCAAACACTCTCATGCCCTTCCATATGGTATGATCTTATTTTGTATCTTTGATTTGTTTGGAGTGGATGTAATTTCGAAGAAGGAGTTAGAAGAGAATGATCCTACTAGTGATTCTGACACATTCTGTGAGACCACCTTTGTAAAAATGGGATATAAGTGGATTGCGGATGAAAAGCGATGGGAAATCAATCAAGCGAAGGTGCAAAATAGAAGGCAAAAAAGAGATGCTCCTCAATCCCCGAAGGTGAAGGTTCACAAGATCCATATGATCGCTTAGTGGGTAATATTAACTCTCCTTTTTTGGGCATTCACGAGCACTTCGACACCTTTGAACAGCGAGTTCATAGAGAGTTTCGTGAGATTAGGGAGAAACTTAACATAGAGGATTATGTGGATAAAGCTCCACATGCACCTATGGAAGAGGAACCACCTATGGATGCACCACTCGACTCAGCCTTTGATCATGCTACTTATTTTTAGTCATTTATGAAACTTATTTAGACTTATTATATGGTTGATACACTTGGGTACTTATTTAGTTTTTGGATGGTTAACTATTGGCTACTTATCCTTTTGACTTGTGAATGCTAAGGATAAATCTTGTCTTGCATCTAACTTTATGATAGTTAACCTTTACATTACCTTGAGTAAATTTGCTGATTTATGGAGATTGTTATAGTTATCTATTATGATTATCCTTTAGAGATAATATCAAATTCTGAAATTTTGAAATTGTGTTATCCTATCTAGTATCTTGGATGTATGTGGATATCATTTTGACAGGTTTATAGTGAGTTGTCACTCATTGTGATAAAGATTAGGAGAATTGTTTGTTGATATACTTGTTTAAGTTCTTGATGTTGATCAAAACCCTTGATTCAAATTGGGTCATTTTTTTCTTTGTTTCTAGTTGGTGACCTCTTAAGTTTCAAGTACTGACTCTCTTTAATTACCAACCTTCTATCAATACTTCATACACCGTATTCTCGAATCTGTAACAACACATATATCTTCTTAGTATCGTTGAGATGATTTAATCATTATAAAACAATTTTGGATCTTGATATTCATTTGTGTAAAGGGCTTGGAGCAATAACATGTCATATCTATGTTTGGCTCTAATAGCTTGAACCTCATCTTTGAGTTTCTTTATACTTGATTCTATGCACCTTGAGTGAATACTAACTAATGATTTTTACTCACAAAACTGTTTTGTGACATTTATCATATTGAGAGTAGTTCTTTGAATTATTCACTTGGTTAAATTCTACTTAGCTCATGAGATGTTATAACCTTGCACATATACTTAATGTATTTGATATATCATATGGATGACTCTATGGATGATCTATTAAAAACATTTGTTTTTGTTAAAAATCCTAAATGCTCATAGGAGCTTGACTTGTGTTTTTAAAAGGATATTTATTTCAAATATCTTATAATAGTTCAAATGAACTTGATAAACATGATTAGTATTGATTTTAAATCATCTTTGAAATTTGTCAAGTGATGTCATCTTTTCCCAAATTTGTGGCTATCTTCCACACTTTGAACCTACATTTTCAAAACTTTTTCTACCATGGTTCATTAAGTACCAAATTTAGGGGGAGCTACTATTTTCTCAAACTACTTTCTTTCACCCTCTAAATTTATGCTTTTGGCATCTTTTTGATAATGCTAAAGGAGGAGAGAAATGCCTAGTATGCATGGTTTTGGTAGAATATGCACACTAAAATGGAGATACGAAGATTTGTCACCTAAGATATGCAATGCACTTGAAATCGGAATATTTGTAATACTATGCATATTGATAGGGGGAGCTACAAATCTATATATCTTTATGTTATATGCATATTATACCCAATGTTTGTTATCAACAAAAAGGGGGAGATTGTTGGCCTTATGGCCTCCACCCTTGATTATATGATTGATTTTGATGATAACAAATATTGTGCTATGAATATTATATAGTGCATATTTTAATTTGATCTTCTTATCAAATTATCAATTGTGTATTTCTTTGTCATATCTATATTATTGATATTGGTAAAAGACTTGTGAAAATTATTTTTCTTTTTAGCATATATCTTGCAAATCAGGAATTATGGAGTTGCACCATTCTTTAAAGATCATATACTTAAACATTATGCACTCCATAATTGAAGTTCAAACATGGAAGCCTAGCACAAGACTTGGAATTCTCTTGAGGATATACTTTTTGAATACTTGTGTGAGTTTAGGATTTTTCATGTAAATCTCTCATTAGGTATTGAACTTTTCATGTAAATCTCTCATTAGGTATTGAACTTTTCTCGGCACGTACCCTCATGTATATCAAACGGACCAATCAAGTACTATTTGACCCACGCGGCATTCCTGATGTCACATGTGGTTAGGTATATCGATTGGACCGAGCGAGTAAGGGACACTCAGCCTACCCTTTGCATTAGTCCATGTAGACTGTCTCCATAGGACACATACCCTACATCGCCTTTTCACACACTATTATAATGTTATGCTGCCGGATTTACCCCCCGGTTTTGTTTGAGCCTTGATTGTGAAGTATGTATAGCCACTAGGACATAGATTTGTAGGTCTAGACCTTTATGAAATGCCCTAAACTCTTAAAGGAAGTTTCCTTAAAGAGTTAAGGTACTTGATGAGGGCTTAGTACCCTACATATTCTTAGACTTAGGCCCGAGATAGTGTTATGCTGTCCAAATCATTTTGTCTATTAGTGGGCCTTAGAAGATGAGATGGGTGTGTGGGCCTTCAGCCCATACTTTTAGATCTCGCCCATTTGTGGGCCTTGTAGATTGAAAGTGAGATTCGTGTAGGCTTTAGGCCCACGGTGTAGAGTAGGATCCTTAGGTCTACACCTTCGATGAATACTCTTAACCCCTAATGAAAATGTCCTAAAGGTTGGGGTAGTTGCCAAAGGTATAGTTCTTATCCCTTATTTGTTCCTGTGCACAGGCCCATTGTAGTGTTTTGTTACCAGGTTTATTGCGCCCATTTGTGGGCCTTATGGTTAGGAAGTGATCTTTGTGCGGGCTTTAGGCCCATGATCTCGAAAGTTTAATGGTCCATGACCATTATTCATCTTTGTTTTGGGTACCCGTCAGAAGTATAGTCCCTATACCCATCAACTCTCCACTTACCCCGATGGTAGGGTTATGCTATCTAATTTTCCGCAATTGCCCTTACATATTTGAGCAAGATAAGTGTAGAACCCTTAGATTGTGGGGCAATTAGGGCTATTCCTCTTTTGTTACCTTTAGGAAAATCGCTTAGGAGATTAGCGCACCAATCTCGGGCTTGCCCCATCGCTGTGGGCCTTGGCCCCCTGTAGCGTTATGCTACCAAGTGTTCGTTGGATGGCTTTGGGCCTTAGATATAGAATGTGAGAATTGCGCGGCTTTAAGCCCATGTCCTCTAAGTTATGATCATTCTGAGTGTCTTTACTAGAGGCCTTTGTTCCTAAGATTCCCTAGTCTATCTAACATGCTTTGGATGTGCACCTTCCCCTGTTTCGAAAGACTCTCATTTGAAAGGAGGGGCTATGTCCAGGTTTGCTTAGGGTTAGTCTTTTTGGCTAATATCGTGTGCTCCATGTCCACCCTTTTTTCTTGTTCAGAGGATTGCCCTAAGAATAGTGGTTGTTTCCTAATTCGCTTAAGGGTAGTCGTCATTGGTTAGTATCCTGTTGTGAACCAGCCAACCTTATCGGGAGGCCTCTCGTTCACTTTAGGGTTCTTGAATGAATTGTGGATGATGTTTATCCGCCTTGATTTATCCGTCTCGATTTATTCTTCTCTATTATTCTTCTCTATTATCCACTCAAGATTGGGTTTTTGAAAAAGGATGAGAGTTTGTAAAAAACTGAGAGTCGCCACCTTATTTTTAGGGAACAAGGAAACTACAAAAAAGAGTTTTATTTTCAATAAAACATTGACTCCATATTTTTAGGAAAAAGCATGGTCTTTGAACAAAAGTAGGATTCGGGGGCTAGGTTACGAAGTGGGAAGGTTCCGAGGAATTCCTTGTAGGCACCCACCTCGCCCTAATTAAAGGTCTCCTAATTAATTTTGGGCTTTATCAAAATCTTATCATGACAATCCTATTTATCTAATCAACCACAAAATATGATATATAAGACTAAAATAATAATAATAAATAGTACAAAAGTATACACAATCCTAAAGATCTTAGGAGACTAGAGTCAACCTAAGATTGGACTTGTGCCCTATTGACTGCCTACGTACCTTACCAATTGCTTGATAAAGATCAAAGTCCACGTAGTTCGATTACCCTAGGACTCTCCTATTGTAATAAACCACATAATCGTAGAGATTCTATCTTATCTTGGACTCTAGCTTCGAGAGTTTGAGTTTGATCAAAACACTTGTTATGAGAGATGGAATTTCATTCCATTTTGAATTCTTTCAAAATCACTTTTTAGACTTGTTCTCGAAGTAGATTCCTAGGTAAAATAGAATTCTATTCTTATTGTAATTCTTACAACAAATAAGAGTCCTAAGTGGGGTCATGTGACCCCCCTAATCTTAGGGTTTCTAGCTAGTCCTAGGTTAGTCTAAACACCTATTATGCTAATATTATGCATGCTGGAAAATTCTGGAAAATAAATAAAAAATGCAATCAAGTATGTAAACAATGCATGAAAATGTCCTAAATGCAATCTAAGTTGGCTATGGGAACCTAGGCATGTTTCTATGTTAGTTTGGACCTAAAAAAGTGAGTTTTAATCCACTTTAAGATCACTTTAAATCCATGGACAGATTTGAAAGTAACCAAAAAGTGGGTTTAAAACCCATAAAATAAAAGAATAAAAGGAGTGTAAATGACCTAATATGCAACCTAGTATGACGTGCCACAACAATCATGCATTATGCTTGAAAACACCAATTTTTTAACATAAGGGAGGGGACTTACCATAGCTTGCTCCCTCGATCACAATTCATATGGTACTCCAAGCAAGACATAATTAAAGTAATGACATAAATCTAAACTATTAACATGCATCCTTTAAATTTATCCTAACATGGTAACAATATACAAAAAGACTCAAAAAGATGGATTAATATGCTTTCCTAACTTATACATGAAACTAATTTCCTATCATATATTCTAGACACAAAATAAATCCCAAATACCTAATACTAACATGGCATGGAATGAGAATAAAAGAATAAGAACTAAAGGAGAAAAAAAAGATATGCAAACTTTTATCCTAGCATAAACTAATCCCTATCATTAATCCCTATCATGCATACTGGAGTAATATGAAAACCTATTCTAAATACTTAATCCTAGCACAACATGGACATAGAAGAGAAGAAGAAGAAGAAGAAGAAGAAGAAGAGAAGAAGAAGAAAAAAATACAAAACTTTAAACAAACAACAAAACTTACTAACCTCTTTGCTTCCTTCCCTCTTGCTCCAAGCCATCTCTTCAAACTCCAAGGACTCCAAGGACTTCAAGGAACTCAAAACTATAGCTAGAGTGCTATGGGGGAAGCTTGTGCAATTGCTCAAGCCTCTGCTCTCCAAGCTAGCTCTCTAATGCTTATTCTGTGTGTTAAAACTGATTTCAGAGCCTTCTATTTATAGGGAGGCCTGAAATTGATAAATGGCTGAGTTTAAATCTCTTAGGAATAATCCAAGGGCTCTAAACCAGTCTTCCAAGGTGTTTAAACTCATCCCAAAGTCCCCATGGCCGAACTGGACACATGGCAAGGCTTGGAAGAGTCCCGGGCAGAAAAATCTTACAAAATTAGCAGTTATTGCCTAAAGGGATCGATGACCATCCCCCTTGGGACGGTTGGCCGTCCCTTGGTGGACGGTCATCCATCCCCCATGCTATTTTTGCCCTATGTGGGCCTATCTCAACCGGTTTCGACCCTGTTTCGATTTTTTTTTTTTTTTTTTTTTTTTTTTTTTTTTTTTTTTTTTTTTTTTCGGTTTTTCGGGCCCGTTTTAAGTCCAAATTTGACGATTCAAGCGCCGAAATGATTGTGATTCGATTCTCCATGTTTTAAGAAGTGTTTGAAGTAAAAATGCATTGACCAAGGTCAAAGTTTTAGGGAAAAGTCGACAGATTAGCTGTTTAGGGTCTGCCGGGCCCAAATTAGGGTTTTGAAATATGCTAAACGATTGCTTTTGAAATCCATTCTTCTTCTCGAAACAAGTTTTATTTACGAAAGTTTTTTGAAGCCTTTGAAGGCTTTGGTTTGATAAAAATATCGAATCCCGGTCGCTTCCGGTCGAAACCCTAATCTGGGCTTAAAAGGGCCTTTTGAGCCTTAAGAGCCAATCATGAGCCAGAAGGCTCCACAGACCTTGCCATTGATCAACTTAGCTACCAAACACACTTTAAATATCTATGCCAAGGCCTTGAGACCATTTGAGACAAGATCGACAGTCATTCAGGGCTTTTGTGATTCAAATGACAGTATTGCCTTTCAAGTCACAAAAGGCCTTATTTTCTATCAAGCCTAGCTCAGAATGCCATGGAATTTTGCAGGGATGTTCCTAGACTCTCTAAAAACCTAATGCAAAAAGAACCGACTCAATCTGACCTAAAAATCTACATGTGATAATGACCTCTATCTAACTACCCACAAAGTAAAACTCGGAACTTAGGGTTTTGACACCCTATTTTTCCTCTCTAAACACAGGCAACCATTCATGACCATACTCATGGTCAAAAATGGATGTCTACACCTGTGTGCTTTCCCATGTGTCTATATGGTGTACCTCCATTCCTTTCGAATGAATTTCTTAAAGAATGAAGAACTACTTCCTGATTTGCTTAGAGTTGGTCATTATTAGGCAATATCTTGTATTCTTCTCCGCGCACCCTTAATGTATACCTTCATCCTTTCCAGAGGAATGTCCAAGAAAGTAGGGGCTTTATTTTTTAGAAGTGTCATTCTCTTTTGGAAATAATCATGGGGCTTCAAACTGATTTCAAAATTTCATTTTTTTTATGAAGCATTTTGGCTTGGACCCTGGATTCTACTAGACGTCTAGTTGGCATTGATTCATCGTTTAACATGGCTAACAAGGAATCGTATACCACTCCCAATATCGAGTTCTATTTGAAGGCCATTTTGGATAAGTTGGAGGTGATATCTGAAGTTGTCATGAAATTACCTCAAGATATCTAATGTAGGCCCATTGAAGTGGAGGAAAAGGCTAACCCACCACCCATATTACCTTCCAATGACAAAAACCAACATCCGTGCTGTCAGTTCACCAAGCTTTTTCCATCACCCACCCTCACCAATACTATTATCCAACCCACATTGCATTCCAATGCCAGCAAACTACCTAGAAAGTTCACTAAGCTCCACATGTCTCTTGAACGAGCCTTCGAGGAATTGAAGGCTCGAAGACTACTTCACCCACTAGAACCAAGACCTTTACCTAACCCTCTCCCAAAGAGCTTCAATGAGAATGAGTATTGCAAGCTTCATTAAACCAAAGGCCACACGATCAACCGTTGCATACGCCTTCGCCATGAAATCCAAGACCTTATTGACCGAGGGCTATGGCAAGTTTCGGAATCACCAAAACCTCAAAAGATTATTCCTTCTCTTCCAAGATATGCCGAAGAAGATCCATACCAACAAGAATTGAAAGAAAGATTTAAAGTCGGTGATCCCGAAGTTGGCTTCTTAGCCAATCCCAGCAGAATGATTGACTTTTATATCCTTTATCCAAAGAATATTCTAACCATGAATCACCTTGTCCCATCTGGAGTGGATGATCCCTCAAGAGCAGCCAACCTCCCATATTCTTTTGAAGAATCAAGCCCACCACTACACCTTTTTCCAATGGATCCCTTGATGGAGAACCTTAGCAAAAGTCCATGAAAGATGAAGAGATGTTTCTGCTGAGTAGTAGCTTATAGGATTTTGTTTATGCCTTCCTTTAGTAGAATAGGATTTCATTTTTCGGTTATCATTTTCAATAATAAGTGTTTCCCTAGCCCGTTTGTGGGACTTGGGCAATCCGTTGTTTAGGATTTCTTTGTTTGTCATTTCCCTTCAAGTTCAAAAATATAAAAAAAATAAAAAAGTTTCTCTTTTATATCTTTTTTGCGTTGTCTTCCTCTATGAGTGTTTATGGCATGGATATAAATGTTAAGAAAAGTGTCTCTCTGGAGCTCATTAAGCAAAGGAATATGGGACCATCAACCTACATGAATTAATTGGAATCAATTGGTTTAGGGACGAACAAATTGCTTAAGATAATCAAGATTGGGACAATACTATTCTCACAAGAAAAGAAATCAATTGGAAATCATGCTTAAAGCAAACTTGTGAAACTTTTAAGTTTAGAGACAATATGCCCAGTGATGGCATCAATGTGGTGTGAACTCACCCTCATCAAAGATAGACTAAGAAGAAGTTAAGAAAGATGAAGCTGAAGAGATGAAATATGATGGATTAGTAACTAGGGATTGATTCTTCTCAAATTGAATCAACCCATAGTATACTCATACTCGAGAAAGATCGCGAAGATTTGGAAAAGTTTTAATAGAAAAGATTAGATCATGCAATGAAGATTCAATGGTGGGGTTCCTCCCAAAGAATGGGGCTTCCAAAAAAAAAAGAAGTAAAAATGATTGACATTCGAAGCAACTCAAGAAAAAGAAAACATGATACACCGAAGCCTAGAAAAAGAAGAGGAGTTAGTTCCAAGAAAAGAATTCAAACCAAGATGTGAGGTCTGTGCACCATTTATCGAGCGCTATCAAGCGCGGTGTAGACATCCATTTTTGACCATGAGTATGGTCATGAATGGTTGCCTATGATTAGAGGTGAAATAGGGTGTCAAAACCCTAAGTTGCCAGTTTTACCCTTTGTGGGTAATTAGGTAGAGGTCATTATCACATGTAAGTTTTTAGGTCAGATTGAGTCGGTTCTTTTTTGCATTAGGTTTTTAGAGAGTCTAGGAACATCCCTGCAAAATTTCATGACATTCTGAGCCAGGCTTGATAGAAAATAAGGTCTTTTGTGACTTAAGGGCAGTTTTGTCCTTTGAATCACAAAAGCCCTGAATGATTGTCGATCTTGTCTCGAATGGTCTCAAGGCTTTGGCATAGATATTTAAAGTGTGTTTTGTAGCTAAGTTGATCAGTGGCAAGGTCAGTTGAGCCTTCTGACTCATGATTGGCTCTTGAAGCTCGAAAGGCCCTTTCAAAGCCCAGATTAGGGTTTCAACCGAAAGCGACCGGGATTCGATATTTTTATCAAACCAAAGCCTTCAAAGGCTTCAAAAAACTTTCCTAAAACATTTTAAAACTTGTTTCAAGAAGAAGAAATGATTTCGAAAGCAATTGGTTAGCAAATTTCAAAACCCTAATTTGGGCCCGGCAGGCTCTAAACAGCTAATCGGTCGACTGTTTCCTAAACCTTTGACCTTAGTCAATGCATTTTCACTTCAAACACTTCTTAAAACATGGAGAATCGAATAACGATCGTTTCGACGCTTGAATCGTCAAATTTGGACTTAAAACGGGCCCAACAAGCCTGCATGTAGTGTAGAATAATGAAATCCACTCTGTCCCACATCGGAAAAATGAAAAGCTTGCTATAGCTTTGTGAACCTATAAATAGAGGACCCTAAAATCAGTTACAACACACAGTATAAGCTTTAGAGAATTAGCTTGGAGAGTAGAGGCTTGAGCAATTGCACAAGCTTCCCCGATAGCACTCTAGCTTAAGTTTTAAAGTTTTTGAGGTCCTTA